>LUCM01007982.1:377338-461260 GCA_008360955.1 Fasciolopsis buskii
CTAAGAAAGCTATTTCACTGTTTAGCTCCATCTCTGTTGTGAATTTCAAATTTGCGTGAGCCGAGTTGAACACATCCAACAGTTGTTTAGTTTTAGTCGAGGGGTTGAGTACACAGAAGATGTCATCCACATAACGCTTGTATAAGTAGAGCGATTGTATTGACGACTCGAGTGGTCCACGTTCCAGCTTTGCCTAGGTTTGTTATTCAGTGGCGCGCGAATGATGATAAAATTCTTCGCGATTGAAATGCCTGTTATGGAAGATTGGTCCTATCGTGAGTAGCGGCCTTGTGTGGCCCGTTATGCATGGCCGTGCTATGGCTGTTACCTTGAGAGTTAATGCTATAGCAGTTGTGCGAGTATAGTATAGAATTTGGTGAAACACTAAACTGCCTACCTTAACCAGTGCTGCCAACGGTCAAAGGAGATAAGTAAAGTGGGACAGAGGAAGCTTCCTGGAAAGCTGTCGTCGAAGAAGCAGCCAAAGAACTCGCATTTGCCTGTGTTACCGGTGCTTCGGAATCAAGAGATGGTCGACTTTACAGTAGGCTTCTATTCTCCAAGGCAAGGATGTTCCAAGCGACGACAGTTTCTGCACCAAGACTATAAATAATGGCTGCTGCGGTGCTGTTAAGGACGGAAAAATATTACCCACATGTAATAATGAGACAAACTGGACTGACTTTTCTATCATAATTCACCATATTCACAAAATAAAGACTGGGTTTAACATGCCTGTGGCAATTAAGGTGATCGTGGTGGATCAGTGTTCGCATGTAGAATTTGATTGTGATCTAGATGAATATTGCTGCGGGAGTTTGATGATCCTGGATAAACCATTCAAATGGACAAGCGGACCGGGCTTTCTGCTACACAGCGAGAGAAAGGCCCATTTTTCGGTAAGTGAATTCGGAGAAATTAGTTAGAATGCAAGCAGGTATTTCTAAACCTCCCGGCTGAGAACCTCGATATCCTCTTAGCTGACTTCGCTTCTGTCTGGACCGAGTAACTCCTAGCGGTGGTGTGGTGAACGTGTTCGGCAAGAACTAAATATTCGATAAAGACAAGGACTTTTAGATAAGCGGCAGCAAGCCCGAACGTCGGCGCTATAATTGCTGCAGAGATTCAACAATCCAAAATTGATGTGAAATGTTTATTGTTATTACAGCAGTTTCCACTGGGAATAAAACCCCTGACAAGATTGCCGCTTGCAGAAGCTTCATTTGTATTAGTAGAAGCAGTTTATGGAATTGGAGGACGACTGAAATGCTCCTGTTTAAAGTTCATTTTATATCCTTGCATATGACATAAAAGGAAACTTAAAGCTAAGCACTACCACATTGCAAAAGGGCATGTTAATGAAAAACACGAAGTGTCTTTGCTCAGTGAATGCGATGAAACTTACTAAGAAAGACACATTGTCGATACAACCCGTGAGGTCGAACGCCAAGATTAGTTTGTACGATTTCTATTGTGCTTCCTTGTACCACG
Organism: Fasciolopsis buskii; assembly: GCA_008360955.1. Lineage (NCBI taxonomy): Eukaryota > Metazoa > Platyhelminthes > Trematoda > Plagiorchiida > Fasciolidae > Fasciolopsis > Fasciolopsis buskii. The sequence goes on from LUCM01007982.1 coordinate 378,830, forward strand.
CAGTTATATACGCAAAACTACTTTGCACATAACACTCGAGCTCACCGCCACGTTTTTCGTTGCAAAATACTTTACACATTGAAAACAAATGGCCACAAGTACAGCTAACGGATATCAATCGTGTGACAGGTACTCCAACCAAACATATAACCTGGATCCTTGTTTCACGAGCCACCGTACTGTGTCCAGCTAACGTGATAAATGCCCCCGAGTTTTCAGCCTTCGCCCGCTAATCATGTGAGGAATGACAAGAAAGTTTCTCTTCTAACGTTATTGCCATTTATATTGTTTTGCTGCATCCACACTTTTACGCAGCTAACTTGACCGGTTAGGCATTTATTGTGCGATCTCTGTATTAAAACCGGAGATCAAATGGACATTTACTCATACACTGTTGCTCATACAGTATTGGCTGACACGTCCAGAAAATGTGTCGCCTCGTGAACCTGTAGAGGATCAGGAGACAAGCCGATGAAAACATGATTCTGGTGCCATGGAGGATGGGTGTAGGTACTTACTGTAGGATAGCGGCTAGCACAACAGGATCATTGAACACTAACCATAACCTGGCTTGTAGAGTTTGAAGAACTTTTGACTACGATGTAAAGGACCAATTTGAAGATATCCTCCAACTGTTTGATAACCACAAATGCTGAGTAGCAATAAATTGCATATGACAACTCGCGTGTCTCACCCACATATTATGTTTAGCAACTAGTTTTTTGTTACCGTTTTTGAGAGCCGCCACTTTGTCTGTGGTTTGGGTCTTGACATGACTGCTTGTTAGCCTTCGATAGAATTTGACACTGGGTTCTTGTTTTGCAGCTGTATTGGGTTGTTATTTGTGCATTTTTTAGATTGATTTATTCGGTACCGTTGAAACTTGCGGATCAGTTCTGTTTAGATTTGGACTTTGCATCAATTTGGCTACCTGTTAACTGGACAACCGGTATCGAAACCTTACAAACAGCAAGCTAGTGCTTTCACTTCTAGGAATTCGTCACACGCTGATAAGTAGCACATTGCAGAACTCGCTTCTCAATACCTTGAGTCAAGGGGATTTTTAGTGCTACGCAAAGAGGAATTATGGACGCTTGCCCCTGGAAATTCTAGCAATCCTGACTTTCTTTTCCCTCCAAACTGTCATTTGTCCTAGATGGCTTTGAATTACCTTTGCCACTGGTAACACGAATATTGCCTGTTCTCCGAACATCTGGTACTCCCTCTTGCGTTAATCGGTTTGCATTACCGGCTCAATTAGTTTGTAAGGAATAAGGCAACCGCCTCACCATTTGCTACTGCTTAGCAAGGAACCTAGGGTCAGCTATGCGACCCGTATTTTCTAACCCCAATCTTGCAGCTTTCTGTGGATACGAGCTAGAGAACTCATCCGCGTCTAACTGCCCTATAATGACTCATTCAAGCAACGGATACAGAGAGGACAGGCAAACTTTATCCTCTGAAATCACGTCCGCCCCTTTACACCCTGAACATTATCCCTCCTCGCCTTCTCTTAATAATAATGCGAAAGGCAAAATAGTCACTACTCAACATTGCGAGACTTCTCCGCCACATTAATTTGAAATCGTCCAACAAAGTTCCGATACCTCTTTGAACGATAAAAACTCAACCTTATACAAATGTACACCCACTGAAATCGTATGGATTTAAAATACCATCAAAGCGTTATGACCATTGCCAAAACCCATCTCAGTCTGTCCGGGTGCGCTGCAACAGCTTTCCTTCCAGCATTCCAACCTGAGTGTTTCTTTAGGTTTAGCAATTTCTATTGAGCGAATTGATAATCTCTTTTCTATAGCCATCCCGTCAGTTCGGAGGTCTCAAGCTTTTGACTAACAACTAGAAACTCCCTAATTAAGTTCTTTTTAAGGCTTTTCGTTCTGTTAATGCTTCTTTAAGATGAGACCATTTTAGCCCGACCGTCGAATTGCTGGCCCTCGGTATAGTGCTGTGCCTTTTAGACCCAATAGTCTTGGAGCCATGAAAATAATGTTTTCATATGAATTTGGTGATTGTCCAAAAGATCCCGTCAAGGTTGTTGTCCTTGTTCGTCTATGTCGCCGTTCGGTGTTTTTATGCACCCCGTAGCTTATTTGTCAAACTATTGATACAACGTTAACCCCGAGTCTCGGTCAGAGCGAAGACGATCGGCTATTTACAGTTGAGTTTGCTCAGTAACAACTTTCACTAATTTGGGATGGCACCTCGGAGCCTCAAAACAGCAAGCTGTTGATTAAATGCAGAATTCGAAACAGAACAAGATTCCCACACAGGTGATACTTTAGAATTCCTGAGCCGAGAATGAGTACGAATCTATCACACATTTTACCGTCAGCTTTAGTCACTATCTGGTCAAAATGCGTTTACAGCGGGATAAAAATGTGCCTGAAATGAACGGCTGGTCAAAAAATAACAGATAGAAACTACCTTTCCTGCAGTTCAGGCGAATACAAATCCTTTCGAGCGTTTAGCCAAGTCCAAAAAATATCATAACAAGCGTGACGGTCACAAATTAACACAAACAAAATGACCATCTGCGGTCCAACAGAATGGGCGATTAAGTGAAAAAGAGTCGCAACAAAACAAAACGGCCTGAACAGGAGCTGCCTGTAACCACGTCAGCTGTCCGCAAAATAATCTCACTAAGAATATATGACGATAAAAATGAATGGGTGCAGCAGTCTAAAGGTAAAAAAGACCGAAAATCAAAGATGTTTAGAGCAGGCTCAGCCCTATGTGGGTTGAGAAATGGGTTGAAAAATTTTCAACTGATCTCGACTTTACCAAGTTCCCACTTTCCAACCTGTCTGATCCATCCAAACAAGAACCTGACTACTGGCTTGGCCGCATAATCTAGCTATGCATATTTTTGATCAGCGGACCCATTTTAGTTTGGGAAACATGATTATTACTGCAATATTCTTTTGGCGCATTCACCTCTAACTTCTGAGTCAGTGAGCAATAATGACTTACTCCCCACTGGGTTGCAATTCGAATGTTGTATGGGCAAAGTCGAACCCCGCATAGACAGTTACCTATTACTGAGTTCTCCTGTCTCGTACGTTGACTCCGCAATGCGTCCCTAAATTTGCACCCGAAGTAAGACCAAACCATCTCTTAACGGACGAGAGGACAACACAGGGGTTCCTAAATCCTTCGAGCCTTTTTTGTTAAATAACTTCTATTTAAGGAAAAAAATACGATGCGCAAGCTCATCAATAGTAATAGACATGTGTGACTTGCAAGTGAAGCCTGGTTAACTGGATAAATTTGCCACAACTGGGCACTACCGTTTTATTAAAAACGGTACACTCGTCGAGTAGGAGTCTGCTTAGCCTAGATTAAAGATACGTCTTGGATTGCGAAATTCCGCCAATATACTTTTAATTCTGCGGTTGGCTGTACGTGGATTAGTGTTGAGCTGAAACATAGGAGATGCACCTTGGATGCATCAATTGCTCTCGTATTCTAAATGCTAACAGATCGTGTACGATAGTCGGTGCACAGACTGAAGTTAGCAATACCGCTGCATGCCCGAAACTGGTAGCTCGCGGAATTTCTGCAATTAGAATTTGTTGGCCAACGTATTCTTCCCTTTACCACCTCTCACCCTTTTGGATGCGGTATCCCAAGAGTTTGGACCAAACGTCGCAAGTCCCAAACCTCCCTTAATGGCCCCACTGATTTGAGTTTAATATTGGGCTTAGTCTGAATGAAACCATGGTTGAAAATAGCTTACCAAAAAGTGGCTGCCTATTTGCCCCCATCAGTTATCAACATCAGTTTTGATAGGTTGCTGTGTGATCTACGCTGGTATTCGTCACCACTTTTGTTTCATGCAGAAATTTTTGATAGTTCTTCCCTAACGGATAATATCCAGACCGATAATCGAACAAGGTCCAGTGAGTAAATAAGCTCATGCGCATTCGCTGGTAACTGTTGGTAGAAGAGAATGGATTAAACTTACCCAAGGATATAGAGAGTCTTGTGGCTGCTGCAAAGCGATATGGGGTTGAGTGAGACATGACCGTGAGTGGCCAGTTTCGTTGACCGATTGTATAACAGAATCGGAGGATAAGATAGGTTCGAACACGGAAACTCTGACGAAGCATAATTAGAAAACCCTCAAGATTAATACAAGAGTACAAAGGCGGTATGCACTTGCTGGGCGGAGGGAATGGCACGGCGTCGTCGGCCCCGCTTCAAATTCTAAGGCTATGCTGCCTGTCAGAGGGAAGCTTCCGTTGCTAGCATTTTTAATTTGACCAGCCAGGAATCGAAACAAATGGTCATCATCCGCAACGTTGTCAGGAATTTGTTGAGTGTCCCCAAGGCAAATATTGTCCTTCTTTTTCACCCCTGCCTCTGCTAAGGCATTCCAAACATTAGTCATTGTCCCTTACGGATATCAAATCATAACAAATTCATTTATCCGAAGCTTCCATGGAGCCAGGGAATGATCCACATAGTCAACTCCGCAAAAGAGACGTCCAGTCGCTGTTTTGAGACGACAAACTAAGGATAACCGTTTCCAAATTGGTCGCATCATTCCAAATCCGGCGATGAAATCCAGGATCCGATCCTAACGAAATTGGGTGGCCCGCAGCCCATCCGCAAGTCGTGCGGTCAAGAGTTGCCCCGCACTCCTTTTTTCATCTAGCCAACGGTGCATGGACATGAGAAAACATTCATTCTTCAGACGTTGTCGAACATCAAAAGCATAAAGCGTTTGATGTGCACTATAAATCCGTCGTTTAAAGGATCAGAGACCCTGATCCCAGAGTGGCTCATTCTGACTGAGATCACGTCTGTGTTTGCGTGTGTTGCTAGAAGTACAAAATATTTGATCCCAAGGTCTAGTTCACATACGGCCCGTCAGAGTGGAACTTATCCAGAGAAACAGACCTCGTTAAATTTCTCTGTTTATTGGCATTTGCCCAAATTTGAGGCAGCTGCAGGTAGCGATCATTGGTCATAATACTAAGAAAGGGGTCATAAGTGCTTCGCAAAGTATCCCCATTGATTTCTGAATCGACAGAATGCCACAGACTCAAGTCATCTGCATGGATCAAAAGAAAGATCTGGAACACTGACTATTAGTCTTTATTGTAGGCCGGAAACAGTGGTGGTTCAGGGACAAAGCTCTCGGGAGCCTCAAGCAGGAGTGTTCCCTTGAGTGTATCGTTTACAGTTGCTTGAGTGTTCCTGAGTGACCACTGATGGAACAAGAATGGGGCAATCAGGTACAGTCAGCCGCAAACATATTTACGCCAGTAAACAATGACGCACTACTAATTTAACTATCAAATAATTTCTACATATTCCCTCACGAATTTTTAGGTTTCACCATCGGTGCTCAGTTGAAGCGCAGGAGTAAGTTTCGAAAATAAAATTAAATCGCTTCAGGCAACTTTCCCTGGACGTCACGACCGAAATTCTTATTTTTCTGTATCTTAGCCCTTTGACTGGCTGAGATACAATACTATTTTGCTATTTTCTTGTCGGATATTTGATTCGATCATGTTCTCCGTTCGGCGCTACAATCGCTCGGAATTACTTATGCTCAAAAACTGTATCGTTCCTCAACATATATTGGAATCCCGTGTTTCTGCACCACAACGAGCTTTTAATCGATCTAAAAGAGGCACTTGTGCTCGCTGGCGGACAGCTTTCAAATGCACCCTTCCAGCCAAGATATCCATTCTGGTGTTGTTCAGTACCAACATCAGTTCTCTGTGTACGAAAATGCCCGACCTGTCCCTCACACCTCAATCACTGACCCATGTTCACACGCGTGTCATCTGAACACAAGAACCGTGGCTGAACCCGGATATCACAGATTCACTCGCGTCAATAAACAGCTTCAGGCTCCATCAGCAGGACAGTTTCGAACAGGAAGAATACTGGAGGCGGTGTTGCAACATACATAAATTGCTTCTGGTCTGGCAAGTCCGAAGATGTTTATACGTGCTCGCTAAACGGAATTGACTGCCTCGTGACACAGTGCCATCCTAGGTTTTCTAGCCATAACAGCACTATCATAACGAATTTATATATTGCCTCTTTTTGCTCGCAACGCAATATCACATCTTTTTCGACCTTTTTCTACTGTTTAGTGTTCCTATTCTTGCGGATAATCTGCTTATTATTGTAGGTGATTTCAACCGTGCATCTATCCTTCCACTGACTGTGTTTGACTTGAGTGGCCTCTGCGTTTCTCCTACTAGGAACGACTCCATTTTAGATAGAACTATTATCAAACACCCTGATTTATTTTCCTTGAAACTGCGTCCTTTTATTTCAAGTAGTGATCAGTCTGCCTTTGTTAAGGCCCAAGATATACTCTCTGTCGACCTTCCATTTCTTCATACAAACAAATCAAATCCGAGTTCGCCTCCGTAACCTTTCACGCAGCAACCTTATTCTTCTTCAGAAATCCCTTTCACTCGCGTCTACTTGTTCATTTTTTGAACCCCTGCTCAATGACAATGTCAAACTTTTCACAGAGACGGCCAACGCAATCTTCGATATTTGCTGCCACTCAGAAACACTATTCGTCTCAAATAGCCCCATATCCACTCAGAAACTGAAATCTCTAAAAAGATGCAAGGAGCACTTTTATAAATCCCGTAATAACTCAAGCGTGCAGTACATTTCCAAGCTAATAAAAACGGAAATCCAACGCGTCGACATGACGCTCGCCAGCCAATTCTCGAGTGGTAACAACAACCGATTCCTATGGCAAGAAATTCGACTGTCGTGTGGAAAGAAAAACAAACATGTGAAATGTCCTGCGGATGTCGACAGCGTCAATCATGCTTTCGTCCATCCTTCCACTTATACCCTAGTCATATTTGGTCAGGGTGATGATGTGACAGTCACGAGTTTTTTCTAGNATAAAAGTATGCGGAGGCTATTGACGGATGTGTCTAGCTTTGTCTTGATGAAATAAAAGTTTCCATAGCCTGTACAACCGCTCCTACTCTTTCAGCCAGTTAGCTGTTTTAAAGGAAAAGCTGAGTTCAGAGGGCGAGTTTAGGGTGAAGTTAGCCGCCGTCGCTGAAAGGAATGTAAAGGAGGGGCACGCACTACCAGCCCCATCAATTAGTCAAGGGGTTTCACGCTGCTATCACCTGCAATGCGCAGCGATTAACCCCAAGAAGACGGAGGAAGTTTTGATGCCTAAGATCAGTGATCACACAGTGAACGACTACATGCAACCTAATTCCACGAGCGCCCTTTGACTGGTTGCGGTACATTTCTGTCAACGTACATTATTATTTACTTGTCGGATATTTGGTTCGATCATGTTCTCCGTTCGGCGCTACAATCGCTCGGAATTACTTATGCTCAAAAACTGTATCGTTCCTCAACATATATTGGAATCCCGTGTTTCTGCACCACAACGAGCTTTTAATCGATCTAAAAGAGGCACTTGTGCTCGCTGGCGGACAGCTTTCAAATGCACCCTTCCAGCCAAGATATCCATTCTGGTGTTGTTCAGTACCAACATCAGTTCTCTGTGTACGAAAATGCCCGACCTGTCCCTCACACCTCAATCACTGACCCATGTTCACACGCGTGTCATCTGAACACAAGAACCGTGGCTGAACCCGGATATCACAGATTCACTCGCGTCAATAAACAGCTTCAGGCTCCATCAGCAGGACAGTTTCGAACAGGAAGAATACTGGAGGCGGTGTTGCAACATACATAAATTGCTTCTGGTCTGGCAAGTCCGAAGATGTTTATACGTGCTCGCTAAACGGAATTGACTGCCTCGTGACACAGTGCCATCCTAGGTTTTCTAGCCATAACAGCACTATCATAACGAATTTATATATTGCCTCTTTTTGCTCGCAACGCAATATCACATCTTTTTCGACCTTTTTCTACTGTTTAGTGTTCCTATTCTTGCGGATAATCTGCTTATTATTGTAGGTGATTTCAACCGTGCATCTATCCTTCCACTGACTGTGTTTGACTTGAGTGGCCTCTGCGTTTCTCCTACTAGGAACGACTCCATTTTAGATAGAACTATTATCAAACACCCTGATTTATTTTCCTTGAAACTGCGTCCTTTTATTTCAAGTAGTGATCAGTCTGCCTTTGTTAAGGCCCAAGATATACTCTCTGTCGACCTTCCATTTCTTCATACAAACAAATCAAATCCGAGTTCGCCTCCGTAACCTTTCACGCAGCAACCTTATTCTTCTTCAGAAATCCCTTTCACTCGCGTCTACTTGTTCATTTTTTGAACCCCTGCTCAATGACAATGTCAAACTTTTCACAGAGACGGCCAACGCAATCTTCGATATTTGCTGCCACTCAGAAACACTATTCGTCTCAAATAGCCCCATATCCACTCAGAAACTGAAATCTCTAAAAAGATGCAAGGAGCACTTTTATAAATCCCGTAATAACTCAAGCGTGCAGTACATTTCCAAGCTAATAAAAACGGAAATCCAACGCGTCGACATGACGCTCGCCAGCCAATTCTCGAGTGGTAACAACAACCGATTCCTATGGCAAGAAATTCGACTGTCGTGTGGAAAGAAAAACAAACATGTGAAATGTCCTGCGGATGTCGACAGCGTCAATCATGCTTTCGTCCATCCTTCCACTTATACCCTAGTCATATTTGGTCAGGGTGATGATGTGACAGTCACGAGTTTTTTCTAGTGCAGAGGTGCTCGACCTTATCCACACCACTAAAATTGCCGCAGGGGTTTGTCTTGACAGTCTGACTTCAGATCTTCTAAGGCATGGTGCTGTGGCACTGACTGACGCATTTACTTCTCTAATAAACTCGTCATTAATCTCATCTTCCATCCCTGACTGTTGAGGACCCGTCACTCTTATTCTCTTCCATAAATCTAGCAGTTCAGGAAGCTTCGACATTATAAGGTGAAACAAAGCACCGTTTCTCGATCTGTATGCCAATGTGTTTTTCCAATCCTTCTCTACTGTTCGCCCGACATTTTTCCAGGTTTACTTGAACAAGACTTTAAAATACTTCACCGGGGACTATCAGTTATTAGCTATGTGACTAACAGAATTGTCCCCTAGTCTATGTGATCAACACTTATCAACATGTGAGAAATTTGCTCACAAAATTATTTCTGATCCTATGCATCCTCTGCACAACGGTCTTTCAAATTTTGCCCCCATATTTTGACACGATCCACTTTTTCGTCCCATACTACCCAGAATCAATATATACAGGAACTCCACTGTCCCATATCTAGCACTCGTTTTGACAAACCGTGACCGGGTTTCAGCCGAATTCCTAATACGTTGTGGTTATTCCTGGATGAGTTCTTTTATACTATTTACGAAGCGATGAGCGTATTTGTTTATTTTATTTATTAATTTCTTTTTCCCTTGTTTTACATTTTGCCCTCACCTTTTTTGACTGAAATGCGACATTATTTAGTGTACGCAAAAGTCTATACAGTACAATACCATACCATACCACACCATACCATCGCATCCCATACCATAAAATGCAACACAATACATTACAACTCCAATCGATTTCCATCGACACGATAAATCATATCGAATGCATGAATATATCGCGAATCACACTGAGAAGAAATGTTTTTGCGGCGACCGTGAACGTACCGTTTTCCTTCCTCTTTTACTCGGGCTACGTGAAAATAATGAAACCACAGAAGAAATGAATCAATTTATATTTTAGTCATCATTTACAAACAACCATTTTCTCGTCGGTTTTAAACACCTTCATTTTTGCTATCTGAAGTAAAATAGACTGAGAATAATGAAGTTGAAAGTGAGAAGTTATGCAAATACAGAACACGTTCAGCATTACAATTGCGAGACCAAACGATCCAGACAGCATCTTACCGATTTGAACATTTTAGCCAAACCGTCCAGTTACGTTATTACAACGAACCTGATGATATTGAAGTAGGAAAATCTGGACGGAAATTTGACCGATTAACCACCGCTGTCCTAACTAAGTTGAAATGTGGGCTTCGCAGTGAAAAATACATTAAATGTGTGTTAAAGAGCGTTGATAGTCAGTAGCATCTTGGGCCACTAATGAACCGGTATAAATGATATGAATAACAAATGGGAAAGACCATGCAATACGAGACTTACTGGATTCGTTCAGCAAAATCCACCGACTTCTAGTTTTATCTCCTGGGTTGTCTGCGCTGAATCCCTCACTGTCTTTTCAGGCATTCCGTGAGCAGTTCCATCTTAAAAATTTCGCCTCAATTTAGCGCCTTAGGAGTTATAGCAAATTTAATACAATGGTACATTTTGTGAATTGGCATAACTTGTTACTGAATAGTGATTTTCGCAGCTGAAAACTCAACAGCTCAAATGCACCCAAAAGTTCTTCCCATGACAGTCCTCATAATAGCTTTTGAATATTGACTGTTGAAATCCTCATCAACTTTGTCCAAGGGCTCTAACAATAAGAAGTACAATTTCAGTAAAATAAAATTGACCGCCACATTCTTGTGGACATTTTCGTCCTTGAGCTTTAGCAATAATATATTGTAGTCTGCTATTGTCGTCACATGTAAGATAATCGGTAGAACTGGAATAGCCTCGGGTATTCCATTTGTTTGGGCAACAATTAGCTGCCCAGCATAATTATTCTGTGGTGTAATTACCTCTGATGTGAGGTTTCGACAGATGTTGCAAGTAAATAATAATCTCGACGGTGAAAACCTACACATGAAATTTACCAAACATTTTCACATTTCTCTGATATTATTCGCCATTTTTATACCGCTGATTCTAAGCCTTCCGTGCTGATTCCATTTGCAGAACGTTTCTCTCACCGAGGGATAAATAGACACAATAAAACACAATCGAACGGATTTGGAAGCAACCCTTGGTAATGAGAGCAGATTTTAATATAACGGCCGCGTATTCCAATGAAAGTACTAATTCACATCCGGTCTGCATAGAGCGAACTCCCCTGGACGTCTTGATACGCAGCTGATAATATCAGCGGTCAAGCTGTCCGTAGCTATCAACTGCCAATCGCTGTTGTGCGAGGCATTTATTCACACGTCGTTTGATCTCAGGAAGTATTTGTTTTCTACAGTACGTAGGACGCTTTAGCAGGTGGGAGGGCAACTCGGGACGCCATGATCCATTTAGAACGAGTGTCTGGATTTACTGGGGAACAAATAACTGCAATGAAACATTGCCTTAGTATGTTTGATGATTTTATATTAGTAAGTGGACCAATTGTTGTGGATTGTTCTCTTTAGCGACCAGCGGAGACGTTTTCTAAAGGAGAGGCGAAGGCGAGTGATCAACTTCAATCTGGTGACACACTCGTCTTACCACCGGTTAATCGTCATTGGATTCCGTCAACTACGTTGATTTCTTTCTAAGGGACTATTAAACAATTACATACATTTATCTTTTTCCAACCCTTTACACATGCCACGTGGCGTCGCCAGTGAAATTTCAGTAAATTTTTACAGCAAGCGTTGACATTTACGTGCATCTATGTAGTTTTCTGAAATAAGTCATTATCTAGAGGCAACCTTCCCCACCAACTTGTGTAACCCTAAGTCGCATAGCAGATTATAGATCTCTTTAACCAACGACATTTGTTATCACCAACTATCCAATTGTGATGAACGACAACAACAGTGTTGTCAATGGTGAACTTCCCAATGGCAACACATTTAACAGCAATAAAAAAGTGGCTTGCTTGCCATAAATTACCAAATCGTAGTGACATTCAACAGTTAATGTTAAGTCCGACGGCTATGAAGTATTGGGTGAAAAAACCAGCTCCGATCATAGGGCGCCAGAATGCACATTATTTCTGTCTTTAAAGCCGTCATTCTAGTCCTCTCCAAATCACGGCAGCTGGCGACTCCAGTGTGAAATGACGGAAGTTAACTTTTAAAGATATCGGACATCTTCGCGAAACGTCTTCTGAACAACATGTTTCCTTGTATGTCACTGACAAAGGATAGACCATTTCTGATCAGAACAGCATTATCAGGACAACAATTTGTGTAGACACCGTTTAGGTAGACGAAGGTGGGAACACCGAGGCTAACTTGTCTAACTCCGTTTGACTTCGCGTAGCCCAAAAATGGCATTGTTTTGTACAACTCCGGATCACACATCCTGCCCTTCAATCGAAGGAATATCTGCTGCTCTAGAATGTTTTTTGACGTGATGGCACGCCGCATTATACACATAAATGACTCAAAAAGAAACGCCAAGAAGGTGGTTCACGAACTCCGGCAAATGAGTCCAGCTGTGAACATTAAAAGCAACCCCAAGTTCACCTTATATTGACTTGTAATTGTGAACGACCAACTATGCGTGTTTGGCAATGTGGGAGTTGCAGCGGCGGCTAAACTTCTCGGAGCACATTATATACGTGTAAACTGACAAATGCATGCGATTTGCACATAGGTCATCTGGCAGCAATCCATGTAATGCAACGGGAACTAGGCAAAGAATAAATTGGGAAAATTCAGATGCTTTCCATAAGTCTACTTGAGGCAATGTCATACATCGTCGCTGCAAGTCACAGGAAATGCATTTCCAGAAACTTTCAGCAGGCGAGGAGGCGAAACGCTCTAACTCGGACGTTCTTCGTCAAGCCAACTCTTCACCAAATGGAGATCATCCGTTTTGTGCTCCCCAAACAAACGTAATACATATGGTCAATGAGAAGCAATTACATCACGTACGCAGGCCAAAACCCAAAAGGCGACGCGCCTATATGGTGCTCTTCCTGTCTTCGTGAAGGAAAATTATCGTCGGTCTTCGGCATAACCGTTATTGGCACGGAATACCAACCGGCGATTCAAGCTGACGACATTTTGCATACACATTTCTCAAATGAAGTAATCACAATGCTATTTCTTCCGCCACAGAAAATCCTGGGCAGGAGCGTCCGCTACGACGCTGTGCAAAATAACTTGAAAAGTCCTGCCAATAGGCCGTAAGCATTTATCCTTTCTTAAGGGAACTTTAACCTCATTTACTGTAAGTCCCATGAATCCGTGCACACCCAGTAGGTTCGAGTTGCCACCAAAAAGTCGTATCAAAATACTGAGGGCTTTGGTCTTTAATTGCCACCCAAATTAGGTTACAATTGTTGCGTTGAGTCCCTGAATAGAAGAGAACATCGACGTGGATTTGCAATTCGATGATACTACCGGTGTTCTTAAAAACCCTCCGGGCGTTTTTCTAGGCCTAAGTAAATGTGCATTCTTTAGAAAAGATTAATGGTGGGGTTCACGCATGGTGTTTCCAATAACGTTCTGGGATTAATAGGAACATCCAGTTTCAGCTTGAGCAAGCCATGTAAGAGAATAGCAACTATCCCCATGACCATATTTCTCTGATTGACTCTCTTATGCCACAAATCTTGCTAATAACATTCCCTATAAAAACGGAAAATTCGCTTTCCTTTTCTCAACCTCTGAAACTGGATCATTGCGCGCGAATGCAACTCACTGTCATGAGATGAACTGTAGTAGTCCCTTATTTTATTGAAATCACTGCCACACTTAGAATCCACAGAATCATTTATCCTGACAACTGAGAAATAAATAAACTTTACCAGTTTCCGAGACCATGGCAGGAAAACCAGTACAATCGACTAAAAATTACCGCAGTTGTTAGCACTGTTTTTTGCATTATCTGTTTTCCCTGATGATATGTTCTCGGACAGAGCAGGCATTTCTTTTACGATTAACTGCATTGTCATTACTTTAAAGCGCCTCCACTTCGTGCTATGCCAATACCCAAGAAGACGAGATTTAGTAAATTTTATGATTCTTAATGCTGGAAAAAGGAGCAAATTTATTTGGATGAATTGAATAATTCAGCGCTGATTTTAACTGCGCACGTAAAGCTGTACAGTCGAAGTTCACAACGCAACCCCGAAAATGTCTTCTGTCAAATTCGGAACCGCGGTTGACAAAATCCCATCAGTCAGTAGAGCAGAGAGAGGCTAAGTAATGTATTTTATATTATCGTGGTGGTGAAATAAGAGAGTACACGATAAAGCAAACCAGAGCAGAAATTGCCGGGAGTTATGTGCGGCTCGAGAGCGCGGATTCGAAATTGCACCACGGGCGGAAATGTGCAGATGTCGTGTGCTGTAAGACAGACGCTTCCACACAAATTTCATAAAATCGATAACGAGTGTGAAGGCGGATCCTAGAGTAAATGATGTCCGAAAAGAATAGATGCTGTTGAAGTTTTTCGTTCATCATTTATCAAGACCACTGAGCTTGTGGATCTAAGTGATAACGATTTGAACAAAATAATCGACGATTGCCGGTTTCATTCAAGAAGATGAGTTATACTTCTGCTTAGTGCTTCGGGTTCGGGCGGTGACAAAGGTAAAGTGGATCCTTTGATCGAAGGAACACCTTAAGTTGGATTTGTAACACGGTAGATAGCCATTTAAGAAAACTTGCCCAAGCAGACTATCTCCATATTGTTAACCGTCTTGCATAATCTGAAAATTGATGTCTATTGGTCCGAGAACGCTTTTTAGAACATCGCGCTTGACCAAAGTCAGTAGTTTTCACCCCGGTTTAGGAGGATACTTCCAGGAGTCTCGAATCGTACACTACCACCCGTTTCCGGATTCGTCTGTGGTATGACAAATGTCTAAAATGAACTATGTCCTGACTGCACTGCCTTGACAAAAAATTGTCCGCTGGTTATCAGTGACATCTAGGGCGGTATACTATTCATTAGACGGTGATAACGGCAAACAATCATTATTAACTAACTAATTATGCTGTTTAATAATGGCTACTACTACATATCAGGTTTAGTAGCTCCAAAGGAGATTTATTCAAACAAAAATTTCCTGAAAAAGCTGTATAGCAAATGCCTGAGAAAATGCAGCCATGTATTCAGAGCCGGCGCCTCAAGAAGCAGGAAGGTAGAACCATTAATAAGTGGGTTTTGCCAGATGAATTCGTTAGGTCTCATAGCAAGGTTTTTCTATTTACTAACCATGGTGTTGTACACTAATCGACTAATGTATGTGATACTGTAAGCATTACAGTATAGGAGTCTTGCACCGTTCAATGGGAAATCAAAATACGAAAGAGGCATAGAAAGTATCGCTGCCTATTTGCGCATCGTGCACTCAGAAGTGCGCAATACAAATATACAGAAATACAATAGGAATGCAAGGAGTCAGTGTCATACTAAATCATGATTATCGCAGTATGCATTGCGATTTTGACTTAAAACCCTAAATTGCAATCCGGTCAGCTGGTTTATCCTAATAACACAACTAAAAAGTTAAATAAAACTGCCCAAGTCGACAGTCCCGTCAGATCAGTCAGAATTTGAAATCATAGTGCTGACTGCCCACTTTAGTTGAATATCGCCTGATATAGCGATACATTATTTCGGCTCGGTCATAATTCAGATGATAAAGCCGAATGGGATTAAAACCGGGTGGGAAACGATGATTTGTGAAAGCTAACCGAAATACTAATTTGTTTATTTATTTATTTCGCGTTTTCATTATTTCGTCGTAACTGGATATCACGATCATAAATGTCTGTCTATAACACGATTCGCGATATTTAGATGTGCTTTTACGTGCGTTTTATCCATAACGAGGTAAATCGAATAGCGGTAACAAAAATGTGAAAGTGCGTAAGTGATAGCAGAGAAAGGAATTGAAAACCATTTACTATCACATATCAAGCTGCCTTCCCGACTTCGCAGTTACGTACACTTCCATGCAACTTAAGAATTCGTGAAGGGATATGTGGAATGGCTATTAAAAACTAATGCTAAAGTAAGTAATTCGTCATTGTCTGCTGGTCTGACGAGGTTCACAGCTGACTATACTGGGAGTGTTCTATTTTTGTTTCACCACGGGTTACTCAGTGGGATGGGATGGGATAGCACCCATGAGCGACTGTAAAAGGTGTACTGAAGGGGATATTCATGCTACTTTGGCAGTTTTTGTAATCTTATTCCAGCATCATGCGGTAAGTCAGGGACCACGCCGCTAAGGCTGGTGTACAACTCGATTCGTCAAAATTTTTTACTCCACTCAGCACGTCCATCCTGGATTCCATTGAAGTGCCAGATAAAAGGACCCCACTACTGACGAGAACATAAGGACCACCTGAAGTTTTAGGTGGGTGAAGTCTACCTTTTCCTACGTCGGATAGTGGCAGTTACAAACCCAGTTCTGCCACTAATCTTTGTGCTCCAGGAATCCTCATCGGTTGGTGCAAACGCCAACAGAACTTCAAATCCTAAAGAGTAGTTAGAAAGTCACCCGTGTAAGTACCCGCTAACCGACCAGGAGTGCAGCCATTTCAGCAAACAAGCGGTGGGTTATAATCTCCTGGGATGAGATGATCATCGCATTACTCTAAACAACGAAGTTCGTTCAACATTTGTGAAGAATTCATAGAAACTGATAATTAAGTGACTCCGAAGTACCTCAAAATCCTCTCACGATCAGCATAACGGTGCAGCTTTCCAGCAGACTCATAATTTTGGATATGGAGTGCAACATCGTCCCAATTCGTGGTTTAATATGTTTAGTCCTTAATATGATCGACTTGGATTCCTACGCGCCACTTGATAATCACGTATAGATAACAACAGCTAGAGTGGAATCTGTCTCTTCCACTACTGACTCCACTTTGCCACGTTCGCTTAGAATACTCCTGACACTGAACAACAGATTAGTAGCCCGCTCAGGGCACTGCTGAGTCGTTGAGTTGTTACACACAACGAGTGGGAGCGAAGATATGACTGGACCCGTAAATGCCTCAGGTTCCTCGGCCCACAAGATGCCTATTAGGAGTTCACCATCAAGAAGACAGGCAAACCAAGGAAATTGGCTGTTCACTTTGTTAAAAAATCACTTCTTTTATCATTACGAATCCGCAAATTTCAGCTGTTTTTGGTAGGAAGACTATCCATCCTTTTTTCATCAACACGTTCATCATATCCTATGCTATTGGTCGCTAACATTATTTTCTAGTTGAGTTAAGTTTATTCACTTACAAAACAAATATAATATCTTGATACATTTTAGTAGTAGGAGATTGAATGTTTACGTGAAATAATTCACCATGTGATATCATCGCTCAACTCACCATAAAGAAACCATGGAAGCACTCACTGTACAGCTGCTTGATCCTTGTTAGGAATCATCAGCGTTGCATATCCACCGCGCCCGAACTGGGACGCCAACCCGGGACGAACGATTCTGAGTCGAACGCCTTAGCCATTACGCTACCGGGCAGGCTCTCCAGTAGGGGTCGATCGCTGTGAGCTAACGGACAGCAACCGTGCAAATCAGTGACGGATAGGTGCGACATCATGTGGTGAAGTTCAACAAACCGTTCAGAGCCTGCCCGGTAGCGTAATGGCTAAGGCGTTCGACTCAGAATCGTTCGTCCCGGGTTCGCATCCCAGTTCGGGCGCGGTGGATATGCAACGCTGATGATTCCTAACAAGGATGAAACAGCTGTACAGTGAGTGCTTCCATGGTTTCTTTATGGTGAGTCGAGCGATGATATCACTTGGTGAATTATTACATGTAAATATAATATCCGAAAATGAAATCGCGCGGAAAAAATTCTCTAAGTTGGTTTCAGACCCCTATTATCCTTCTCACATTCACCCATCTTCGCGTGATGTACATTCGTTCATTGGTTTTACCTGAAGACGGAGTTCCTGTCAAACTAATGTTTATCGCAAGTCTAAGGCGTATTGTAGGAGGAAGTCATGCCAAGAAACCATTGAAATATGCAACGCTTAGCAAACTTCCTCTATATTTTACCGTTGGTCTGCTTCTAAATTAAATGGGTTAGCCTTCTATCTTTTGTTTAGTGAAACGCAGGTTTTCATGCCCTTAGAAAAATCTATCTTACAATCCAATAAACTGAGCTCGATGAGGCAACAAATGCAATGCGATTACCTGATGACCGCAAATTCCAAATCACCCGAAAAGTGTAAACTTTCGGGGCATAGTCAGCTCATATTGAACGGCCCCTACAATAAGAGCAAACAAAATGTGAATGTTATAAGTCCAAGGTTTAGTGGCAGCAGTTGAGGCATGCGAAATAAACGGGCGAACCTGTGCATGCGGAGTGACAAGTGGTGCTCCGATGAGATTTTATATGATCCGACTTTCAAGTTGTTCGAAGGTCGTGCTGCTCACCTGACCCAGTCCCTTAAATGTGTCAAAGAACAAATGCATATGTTCTAGAGAAGCGGTCTACTCACGCCAACAGATTACACAGTAATGGACAAGCACTAATACGGTGACGTTTAACTTTCGATTCGGGCCAATTTTGCCTCCATTCATGCCGAGATATTGGCGACTGGAAGAGCCGTCTTATCTGTTTATGCACAATGCCCCGGATGAGGCTTTCAAATCAAAAATGCCGTGTGGTACTTTTATGACGGATGTAGGTTTTAGTAGATCTATCGAAAATAATAGCTCTCAAACAATATCCGATTTAGATGAAAGACAACCCTACCGCTTTGAATTACATTCAACAACAAGCATATCTGAATCAGATGAGGCCAAGTGGATCGACAGTCATATCCAAAGGCAACGACCAGTAGGTAATTTGGATGTTAAAGTCGGTTGGAGATGTGTTATAAAACACTGATAAAACACTGATGAAATGTCTAACAGCTGAAATTAGTGTGAATTTTCCCGCAGCCTGAAATGAAAGCTATCCTAATTGGAAACCGACAAAACCCATAGTAAAGTCCAAAACGACTGTAGAACAGTCTTCCGCACATGCACTTTGGCAATTGATCTTTATCTATGATATCCTTAATCTTTTTACTTCCTTTATTAATGAAATAATAATGTACACCATTCTTCAGGAAAGGCACCCCGGCCAACAGAGGGCTGCCAAGTGTGGTAGTTGATCGACAGTGGGAGGATTCGAATCCGCGACCTTCACGTCCAAACGCCACGACCTTATCTACCTAGCTACCACCGGTCATACAGGAAGTCAGTGAGTTGATAACCGTAGATATTCAACACACTATCAGTGTGCTTTATTGACGGCTAAGATTTCACAAACATCACGGCAAATGCTGCACAACAAGACATTCAATTTGTGTTAGCATTTAATATTCTCTCCAATTGCAAGTCTTCTTTTATGTTAAAGATTAGACGAGTAGATGCAGCTATGACAAAGAATAAAAGGACAGCAAAAGTCACCGGAAAATCTGGATTATACAAATTTCCAGAAATGATCAGCTACAAGTGTTTATTTCGCAGTTACTCACCCGAATGCCAAGGTCGAAATATGACATCGGAACCCTCGGTCCCGAACAACATAAAGAACAGTATTTCAGGGAGTTGGCAGAATGCCTCAATTTTTCTTCTGAAGATGCAATCACTGATGTTGGCTGACAGGCAAACGGGTTTGGCTCATAAGCCTCCTTTCCAATTCTCACTCTTCAAATCACGAAGCAGAAGTCCTCTTTCAGGGGAACCCTGATCCCTTGCACCATAGAATACAACTGAAGTGCCTAATTTGTTATAATATGAGCAACATACCGAGTACAAAGTACTGATGCCTAACACATTGTGTTGTATGGAACGGTGAAGCGTCTGAGGGATTCAGTGATCAGAATTCACTGTTCATCTAAAAAATGGCAAATTTTAGAAATAAATGAATGACCATTGATGTACATAGTGTCACGCAAGATAAACTGCGCTTGAGCAGTCTACTTTTCACTGGATGGCGCAATGAAGTTCTGAGTCACTGTCGATTTTGTGTACTACGCTTCAGATGCTGATATTTCGTCACTTTTTCAGCACTTCTTTTAAAGTTTTTGGAAGCTCTTCTTTCACAAACGTGACTTGGAATATTATAATTTACTAAAATTACTTTTCAGTGATATGGGTGCCCGTTTTCGTAATTGAAAGAACAAATTCTTCGGGTATTCCCTTTCAGTTTAATTAACCTAGGAACGAAGGGCAGCCGAACAGTCGTAATATTTCGTAAAGAAAATCCAAAGTTGATGAGTTAATCCTTATTAGTTACAATTACTTTAGAAGTTCTGATGTACTCAAAATTCAAGTTGGTGTGATTGATTTGAGGTCGCAGCACACTGGAAGTTGGTGGCATGCTGAATGAAGCGGATACACGTTTATCAACGAATATGAATTGTTTCATTGTCGCTTTGTTGCAGGTTGTCAGTCACACGGGATTCCTCATGTGGACAGGTTGATGATTGCCGATTCATCATATGAATAGTCACTTTTTGGCTTATTTGTTATCTTTTCCTCGATTTCTGAAGAGAGCATCATAGGGGGCTTTTGAAGAAAATAGTCACTCGAAATACTTTGGATTGCCTTTCTCGTTTGCTCCTGTTTAATCGCTTCAAGCATGACGTCCGACTCTGGTAGTTCGGATGTACATTTCAAATTGTGCTAAATTCTCCGGTACCCTGATAATCGCTTATAAACTACTACGACGAAAATCTACATACCAACGGCATTGTGCAGTGAAACGGTATACCAACCAGAAGTACATGTGATTCTCGTTTGGTGGAACAACCAAGAATAAATCATGTTTGCTTTAAAGACTAGTGAATTATTGATACTCCGTCTCTGTCTAGTTGGATCTTCGCGTGGCACTTTCGTACAGTGAATCTGACTCATAAGACTGCTCGGATTTCTTTTTCAGATGGAAATGGGACGCAACCCACATATTCAAATATGCGTTTTAATGTCTCGCGGAATTTTCTTAAATTTGTGTAAGGGTAGATAGGCAAATATAGTGGTATTCTTCTAAATCTTCCTAACATTAATTCAACACTAAATAAAAATATTTGGAACCTGATTGCATTTCTACAAGTAACTGACTATGAAGGTAATTTTGACAAAAAGAAATTTAATTGACGATCCACGTACGTAAACCGATAGATCAATGATCATTGATTCGCGGTCATTTCCTCTAGGCTTTTGCCGTTTGAGACCTGGGAGTAACCTTTGTAATAATTCATTATAAATACTGGTAAACTAGCAAACCAGGATGTCACAATCAGCTTAAAATGAGAATGATCGACAGCATTAGCAGAAACCGGCCCCGACTTATTTGCCACTGTTTGTTTTTCGGTAAAATCAATACCACGCTTTTGGCAATTCTCGCACGCTACAGAGATGATTTGTACTTAAAATTTTCCTTTCTTTGAAATTTCCATTGTGATTTGGATAAACAATGCCTCATGGTGACAAATTTACCAAATTTGCTCCATCAAAAATGAAACAAATTGTAATTGGTTGACTACTGAACCTAATGTTCACTAGCAAGCGTGTAATTTTTGTCCTGTCCATTTTTCTTGCGCAACTCATGACTGACCGAGACATTGTCCCTGAAGTTTAAGCACTGATAACTAAATGTTTATGTGCCTTGTGTCCTCAGGAACGTGTAACTTAAAGATGCAGCAAATGTGGGACATTGGTGACATCTGTGACATTACATAGCTGCTCATGGTGCAACCAACCGAGAAGTTCTACAGCAAGTTTTGAACTTGCATTACTCCATTAAACAGAAATAAGAATTTTTGAATCCTACTGGCAGTAGTCATTTGCGTCTTACGAACTTGTCAACTCGATAAATTTCAGTTGTTAGTTGCATGAAAATTGGAATTTTCATTAGGCTATCGTAAGACTAAGATATCTGGGACTCAGTGATTTTCAAAAATCATCAATCAGGCAATAGATACTAGAAACTGTTCACCTGGATTGCTGAGGAAAGCGCACGAATAACTCAGCCGCTAAAAGGAATAAAAAACAAATTAGAAAAAAGCCATTTCGGGATGTTGCTTTAGCTGCATAACGGTCGGAGAGTTTTGTTAAAAATACGTACGATAACTAATGGCCGCAGTTTCCGAAAGAGTTTAGAGTGGACAAAATTCAGTCAACGTCAAATAAGCTGAGAGAACAAATTTTACTATTTGCCTAGCCGATCCCGAAAGTTGGCATCGTGAGTGTTTCTAATCGAATCAGCAACAATGGAGTCGGGAAAACGGTCAGATTTTAAGCGCATGCGATAATTTTGGCTTCACTACCGAAGTTTCTAACAGTATCTGAATTGGGACTGGCTGCACCGAAAGTAGCGTAATTCACGTGAATTCCGAATATCTTTCGATCCATAGTTTGTTGAAATGCAACATTTATGCTTCTTTTTAGGTACACGAAAAGTTCTGTTATCTAAAAAACTCGAATGAATGGGGAATAAATTTAACGTGGCCAATGAGCAAAAAACGTCAAATTTAGAAAGTTAATAGTTCGATCACAGTTTTAACTTCTTGGAATCCTAAAGAAGCGTACAAATTTACTGTGACAGGGAGAATTAAAGAAATTTAATTTGGACAATCAGACTAAAGCAGATAGTCGTATTTAACTCCAAGTCTCTCATTGGAAGATTCGACCGGAAAGACAACTGAGTTGAAAGTGCTCGCTTCTTGGTCACTTCCTTTCGGGGACCTTATGTGCGCTCCGGGTCTTCAAAACAGTCGGTGACAGAAACGTTTGGTTCTTTCGATTCTCTTAGACTAGAATTTTGCCAATATTGGTGGAAAATTCCAGTCATATTCAATGAGAGGTAATGGTTACCACGTCCTAGTGTCACCAGAGAACACGTGATGTCTTTTACAGAAAGTGATTGACAAAGAAAAACCCAACACGCGTACGTCCAACTTATTTACCGATAACATTTATTTTGGTGGTCTATCCTCTATCCATAATCTGCGGAGTTGTTCTGTAGTACACAATATCTCTCACTGCTTTGATCTTTTCATGAAATTATTGAATTTGGTAGATATTTGCCCTACTGACAGCGATTCTCAGTGAATGACAGTTTTCTACCTTCAGCACTATCACAGTGCACTTCGACGATGTGAGATTTGACCTGTCTGTGGTCACTGACCATGTTATATCAGTGCCGCTTATTACTGAATTCCGTGGAGACACTTTGATGCAAGATAAGTAATTCCCAATGGTTACCGTTAAGTTTTAAAATGAAGTGACACTCAGTTCGAAAGTCGCAAAAGTAAATTAGAGTAATAATCTCTCAAAGGGTATGCTTGGTAGAGCTTGTTTGAAAATGAACTTTAAAATTTAGTAACAAAAGTTGAAAATAAACAAAAACGACAGGGAATCGCACCAGGAATTGGGTAACACTGTACAGCACTTTTATGCATTTCGTTAACAAACATAAGGGTTACAAGTTCGTAATGTTTTGTAACGCAGAAACGAGAAGAGAACTCTGTTCTTGTTTCGATTCGGCACCTGGCAATCGCTTCTATCTCCATTCTCCTAGATCTAAAGGGAACAGCCAAACTGAATGAACATCCTAATGCCTTTGATAGTTAAATTCAAGTCGCTCATAATGCTCTGGCCGGTCATTCAACAGGTCGCTTCGGCCCGTGGCTATTGATTGACTTCACGGTACGGTCTTTTCGTTCAACTTATCACTTGGCGTAGTCGTTGAGATGTCCGTGCATTTATGTTGACCCCCGAACAAGGTAATAGTTGTGGCGAATCTACATCCACTACCCTTGCACAGTGTCGGATATGAACCCGGAAGGGATGAGTCCTAGTGAAGCATTCGGCCGACGTTTACTCACCGTAGATCCGATTCCTCATACTCATAGGTCTTTGTTCAGCACCAAAACGTCACTTGAATAAATCATTCTATTCTATTAATGGACGTTATGCGAATAGCAACTCAGTGTTTTAGTAAGTTTTCTAATCCATCAGCCGTATGGACTAACATAAGCAACCCTCCTCAAGTCAAGTTTAAGGCCAAAAAGGCTTGGTAGACACTGCTAATATAAACAACATAGAACTTCAGACGATTAAAACAGTCTGAGATTGTGGCCTGTGCACTTTCACAGAGCAATGACTAGCATGGGAACTCAGAGCCATAGTAACGTTTACACGTGAGTTTATGTAAGACGTCAGCCGTAGGCTGTATTGCTGTTAGATTCCACTTGCTATTTAATTGGGTTTATAAACTGGAAAACGAAAATTCTGCTAATTGGAATGCGATTTCCAACGTGGAGTACTCCTAAGTTACATTGAACTAGCGAAATCTTAATTCGTTTAGAAGAGGTTCATATCCTAGCTGAACTCATCTTACGGATACGATGATCGATGTGGTCATGGTCAGACTGCGGGACCAAGTGACTTTATTCAAGCAGAACAGACAGAAAAGCGCTAGCCATGGAGATTTCAGCAAATGGTAAATAATGTCACTGAATACATCAATATCGACTAAGGTTCTTCATAATACTGTTCCAAACTACCAACGGTGCGCAGCTCTAGTATATAAACAGTATTCTAGTATCAGTTAGCCGTGAGCATACCGTCCCATATTTTCTAATAGCATTAAACTTAGTGAGGTAACGACTTCAATGCTCATTTTGGGAGTGAATTCTGTCCCCATTTCCAACAGAATCATCACGATGTGTTGAACCGGTTGGCGGTGTTTAGTGAAAATCATTTGTGTAATTTAGAAGTAAATGAACACAGGAGCGAACCTCTGGAGTTTCCTGGATTTGATTATTAACTTATATTGTGAAGCAATAAATAAAGTTATGACGTGAAAACTGAACATGATTATGTATAGCTCGCCAATATTTTCACATTCCTAAGGAAATAGATTTCATATAAAGCTATTACACAAACACGGTTTTCTTCGTGTGCCATACACGTGGGCCTGTGTCAGGCACATTGCTTCATAGGGATAGGTCATTACGTGATCCCAGACTTGTTTATAGGCCGCGCTTTTGATTCTAGAGTTGGAAGTTATTTCTTTTCGCTTATCTTTTGCCATTTGTAAACGGTGATCACAGTCAGGTATGTAATCCAAGTGAGTATTTTATCACCACCACAAACGGATGCTAAGTAAAGGATAAGTAGAAAACAACTAATTGTGAAACTTCAGGAAGTATTAAATTTGGTGATTCCCTGTCGCCCACTGACTTCACAATATGCTTCATCACATAGCCATCGGTTTTCTTGCCTAGAAGGACAGTGCTGTAATAGGATATTTCGAAATGTAAACGGTGCGCGCAACCTTGCGGCTTTGAAAAGCCCTTTCCTGCGCGGGGTTTCCTACTCCTATTCGACTATCAAGATCTCTGACCAATCACCAAGATCAGCGATGCAGTGACAACCAATATGTTTTCTCAGGCGAGTTCTGTAGTCCGTAAAGGGGACGGGAAATGGAACACGCCTTTAGTGAGATAACTCACCCCAGTGCAAACACCAGATGACTGTGATCACATTTGAACCCATCTTTTGACCAGCCACTATTCCTTCAAAACCCGCCAGTAGACTATACATTTGTTAGCCTGTCGAGAGGTCCGGAGTGAGGTTTCCTGAAATTTTTTGTCGCAGAAAGAGGAATTAAGTTGATCAAAATGTCCATTTTTGGTAAATCCTAATGCAATTAACAAGCCACCAAATATTGCCTAACCTTTAGATGATAAAAACATTCAAAGAGAGACGAGGTGATAAGTGGATTATTTGTGATAACACTTATTCTGTGTACAAACCGAAGCCAGTCGAAGGTGTTTTGCAGCGACCTTCGGACGTGAAATATTGAAGAACAAATGCAAACTATTTCTGAGTATGGAGGGTAGACGCGTTGATTTTGGCACAACCTGTACCCGACAATCTGTCAGTGTAGATTGAGGACCTAGGACTTTGCACACTGAAATCTTTTAGTCACAGTCTGCAAGGGATTGGGTATCCACAAGAGGCATAATTCTCCACAACTGAGCTCAAAGTTGGGAGTAAAAACCTGAATGATATAAATGCGTTTTCGAAGTGATATCCTCCTGATATCCGACTGATTAACAGCGGTTTAAAGTTAGTTAGGTCAACTAGTAAAACTTTACATCGTGAAGTTCAGGCTTCCATGAGGATCAGGACGCATTTGGATTTCCGATGGTAAATCTGATGCTTCCGTTGGCTCTATAAAGAATACCAAGCGGTCTTGATTTTTGAATTGGCAGACTTTTCCTACAGTTTGCATTCATAAAAATTTCAGTTGATCTCGAAAAGCTGATCAGCTTCATAATTCTCTTCTTCGCGTCTCTCAGGGATAGTTTATTCGGCAAATAAACAATGACACTGTACCAGTGTACAAAGTAACTCGCAAATCACAAGTAATTCATCAATACAACAGACAGCTCGCTTCATATATTGGAAGAAACAACAACTATCTCTGAAAGTTGTGGGCCACAAAAATGGTTCGATATGGCTGGAATTTCTTAATTCCACGAGCACTAACATTCGCTTCACACTTTACTGAGAAGTAGGTGCGCCACATTTTGGACCCCTTGCTCGTGTGGCACTATGTAACGACGAAGCATCCCGCAATGATATCCAACATCGTGTTCTACGTATACAATTATCAAGGTTGATTTACTTCAACAAATTAGGGAAGTTATTGACAGGATGGGTTATTTAAGAATCAAAAAGATGAAGCTCTGCTTTTCACTGGTTCACGGGAAGGGGAAATACACGTGATTGTTTCCTGGAAATTGATGCATGGGTTTCGGGTTTTTCCTTTCGCAATTCTACTTTATTTCATCAACTTCTAGGTGAATCCATCAATCAGATATTTCCCAAAAGGAGTACGATTGGCACCAAGGGGATTCAGATTTTTAACGCCTCTGTCAGCTCTGATGGTCGGGTTACATGAAGATAAAAATGAACGTTTAGATTTAGCCTAATGTTGTCAAAATTTTATGTAAACCGTTTTTGTCCAATCCCGAGCTACCATCGTTGGACACGCAGCTACCAAGGTAGGTGAAACGGTCCACAATCGCTAGTTCCTCTCCACCCAGCATCAAGTTCGGCGCTACTGTCGTCCAGTCCTGTAACAGTACTTTGCACTTTGAAGGTCCAAAGCACATGCCGAAGCGAGCAACCAATCTCGACAGTCTATCTAGTGCCCGTCGTGCATGGTCTGCAGACTCGAACAGGCACACGACGTCGTCTGCGTAATCTAGATCGCATAGCTTCCCTCCACTTCCCAGTTCGACTCCTACATCCCGGAGATCTCTTAAAGCATCTTCCATCACCTCGTCCATGACGAAGTTGAACAAGAATGGAGAGATGGGACACCCTTGTCGAACGCCACTAGTCGTTTCGAATGAATGTGACAGTTCACCGTATACCCTAACGTGACCATAGGTAAGCGAGTACAATGCTCGCAACAGGTTCACAAACTTCGTTGGCACACCCTTCCAGTGGAGAGCATTGAGTAGTGCCGGTCGATCCAAGGAGGCGAGAGCACCTTTCAAGTCGACAAAGACTACGATTGTAGGGCAGCGGTGCGTGTGGCACGTTTCGAGTATCTGTCGAAGAGTGAATATCTGGTCGATGCAACCTCGACCTGGACGAAATCCGGCCTGTTGTTCGCGGATATTACTCTCGCCAATCGGTGTCACACGGCGCAGCATTATCGAACCTAACACCTTAGTAACTACCGGAATTAAACTATTCCTACGATGATTGCCGCAGTCACTCCGTGTACCCTTCTTGAAGATGGGTATAATCAGTTACTCACCCCACGATAAAGGAATAGGCTACTCGATCCAAATATCACGAAGCAAAGAGGTAAGTAATTTCATCAACACTTCTCCACCCAAGTTGAAAAGAACTGGAGGAAGATCATCGGGACCGGCAGCTTTTCCTCTCTTCAGAAGCCGAATATTCGACTGCACTTCTAATTCCGTTGGGGGATCAAGTGACATCTCCCAAGGATTCACAGCTGTAAACGTCGGACTAGATACGACAGCGTATGGCCAGCTAAACTGATCCTCGAAATGCTCGGCCCAACGGTCCAGTCTTTCCTGTCTACCATAGATGAGCTCTCCAGCCCTATCGCACACGACTTCACTAACCGAAGTTCGCCGCCAACCGCTGTCGCGTATAAGCTTAAACAATCTTTGCCTTTGACTGTTACCGGAAACAGCCGCTACTTCCATCTCTTCGGCTACCTTAACCCACCGGCTTTCGCGGTCATTCCTAAGGCTTATAGTCAATTGACGCTGCAACTCATTTCCTTGCAGTTAGGCTGCTCGCGTTTTTGCTCCATTAGAATTAGCGACGCTTGAGAGATCCAGTGTTTTTAATGAATGTTAAATCTAGAACCGCAGGCGAAATTTGCTGTCAAATGCATAGCCTTCTTAATTTGATCCCACTGTTCGTTTACACTGCTGCTCGTCGAAGTTCTTAGTTCCTCGGGTATATTTTGTTTGTCACTGTTGCGAACAGCCGAATCAGACAAACATTCAACAGCCAATCGGATTTGTGGCCTGCGTCGAGGGCCATTCAGCTGCAGCAGAAATCGCATTCAAACTAACGCATGGTCCGATTCGACGTACGTGGTCCAGTATGATCTACAGTTCTGGACAGAACCGCGCCAACGGTAGCTAACTGCGATATGGTCAATCTGACTCAAAGTACCTGTCGAGTTAGAACGCCATGTCGCTGTGCGACGCGAACTGTGTCGGAAATTCGTACTAGATAGGAATAAATGATCATCTGCACAGAATTGAAGAAGTCTTTCCCCATTGTCTGTTCGTTGTGCAGGCAAGGCGCATCGCCCTCCTAAACAGGACTCCGATGCACTCAGTTTTCCAACTTGTGCATTAAAGTCACCTGCTACCACTACAATGTCAGAGCGTTTGCTCTTCCGAACAAGAGTAACGAGGTCATCGTAAAACTCGTCTTTCTCCATATCAGTGCTGCAGTCTGTTGGAGCGTATGCCGAGATAACAAATAAAATGCGCTTAACACTACTATCCTTTCGGACGCCGACTGATCCCTGCAGTCTCATGGCACACAAGCGACTGTTGACTGGGATCCAATCTAAAAGGGCTGCTTCAGCCTTCTCACTCAAGACTATTCCTACACCACGTTGACCCACAGCTTGAGCTGCTTCGTCTCCTGAAGTGCGAAGAAAATATCTTGACGAGACGTTTGGCGCAGTTAGCTGAATTACTCTACTCGAATCCTGAATTCGTGTTTCACTCACACAGCAGACATCAATCGATAGTGAGTCCGCTGTCAGAGCCAAACATGCCTGTTGGCCAGCCTGCATCAAAATGCGCACATTGAAGGAACCCAGATTCAGAGGCTGACGAGGCTTGAGAAAATACGAGCCCGCAGACGGAAAACCTACTACACTATTTGACAATGAACTATTGCGAGTATCGGGCGTGTTATCAATGGAGATACTATGGGTAGGCAGAAGGGGCAAACAGATTGGGTTGGAGACAGAAGAGACAGGTTGAATAAAAGAGAGGGAATCCTGAGCAGTAGCATACTGATCACTACCCACCCCATCTGCGCTCGATGCAATGGGCAGCGCGGTCCTGATTATCCTGCGCAACAACCGATGCAATATGGAATTATTTATAGGTGTATAACTCATGGGGATTAATGGACGGGTACTGCTAGGGAGTTCAGCCGCTAAGCAGAAGAACGATTAGGGTTCTCAACCAAAGCCTTTGGTTCTCACAAGAACCTGACCGCAAGGCAGTGGGACATGGCTGAGTGGAAGCCCATCTATTTGGATTAACGCCTGACTGGGAGGACCAGGGGACTACTTCATCCGGCCTCTATCAATTGGTCTTCTGGGCATCATTGGACGTCCAGCTTGAGATAAGCCATCCTGTATAGCTCATTGGATCATGGCGGCACGCAAGCCGTCACACCACGTCAAGCTGTAGTCTCGTTGTGATAGATGTCACAAAAGTAGAACTTGTTAATTTGTGACTTTGTGCTAATTTCTGGCTTTAACTTTTGTTAACCCTGCTTTATTTGGTCACATCGGAAACAGGGGATGAAGATAAATCCTTTCGACGAATCCTCGGACCAAAATTAAGAAGAGTAAGGTCACACTATGGATCTGAATGCACTAGTCCTTATGTGAGCACTAATTATTTGTTGATTCATAAAACGAAGTAACATGCCACTCAACATCTTTCATTGTTTTCTAACATGTATGAATAATTCATTAGTGTAAGTGCACTGTTCATAACTTTGGTCTGCATTCCTTCAATAACGTATATCAGTAGTGTTCATTGTTGTAGACAAATTAATGAAGCAGTACAAGTAGCAGTTGCCTGACAAGAAATAGTAACCGCGAAACCGGTGGTGTGTTTCTGTGAAATTGCCCTTTCGTCTCCTTATCACAGGCCAAAAAACAGTCTGCTTCTAGCGTTGACATTCTATGGGTTGGAAGAAAATAGCATTTATAGGATGATCAACGGTCACACTTAGGGTTTTCAGACAAGCTCATGACCCATTCGTATTCTTACGGTTCAAACAAATTTCACTTGACATTCTATATCACTATGAAAATGTACGATTAAACCTGAGTAAACTGCACCAGTCGGGAGGAATGATGCTAATGAAAATATCTGTTCGCATGTACTATCTGCTGGTACTGTTCAGTTTGTTTGATAAAATTCAACAATTGGTCAAACATTTTTAATAGATGATGATAGTTTGTTTCCGGTAGCCGAACAACGATGTCGAAAAACACGATAAAGAGCGAAATGTTCTGTTCTTTGATACGAAAAACGGTTTTGCTCTACGATGAGTAAGTCTTCCCTGTGGGTTCAGCAAACGGCTGAGAGGACTTGAGACTACGCTAATTCTGTGATTAATGGCAGGCTATGGGTTGCTAAGACGCTGTCTACTATGCACCACTCGAGTATAAAAATGAGTGAAGAAGTCAGTCAAACCGGTAATCCCTTAAGTAGTTGTTGACTTGTTACAATTTATATCAATGTTCAGCCTTCGGCAAAATTTCATGCCAATGAATTCGCCCATCTAAACTTCACCGGTGGCTTTTCATGGAAGCTTTGAGAACTCTCTTTCGTACTTGTCTGGCCGGTCCCACAGGGGTTACTGTATTGGACGAATGACCAATATCACCGAAGTAGCCCAAACGTTAAGTTCCCGCAAACATAATGATTGCGTCTTTCCAAACTAAACCGGAAACGTTCCCCAGTCCACGTGCACTGTCATTTTATCAGTAGGACGTACTTAAAATACTCACTAAGATGTCAGTATCTGTCAAGTAATTTGTTTTGCTGAATTCTTAGAAGCATGGAGTGAATACTACGAGTTGCGCTCTCCATCTGATTTATATTATCAGCTGCCGCTGTAGCCTACCCGATTGATCGGCGCAGTGACCGAGTATGATATTTTGAATTGTTTCCATATACAGCTAAAAACAATCATTTTTTATTAAATAAATGTCTGGCTGTTTATGGTGAGAGCGTTGTGGTTACTTTTGATATTTCTTGATTCAATGTGTGTTGCACCTGAGTAAATTCCTGACCGAGAATCCCGGTCATCATTCCGGGACAGCTGGAACTCCCGAAGTTCATTCGAACATGCACAGTCTCAAGAATCAAATATGCAACCCAAAGATGTAATGCAGAGGCGTACCACAAATGTTTGTTTCGAGATCCATTTGGCAGTCCATTCCTCACAGTAGCGATGATGTGTTGAAAATGTCCGCGTTTTAGTAATGCAGGCACACCCAATTCCATTTCAGTTGCCACGGGCAGTAAATAGTGAAATGTACCGCACTGGCCGAACCAGATTCCCTGTGAAGTTTTACCACTCACAATTGACGATATCAAAGAGAGAAAATTTCGGACATAAATATGTACCATAGAATCGTTTGAGAAAAATACATAAACAGAGACAACGTTGATTTTCTGAAAAAAGGCAAACACGAATAGCAAAGTGTCCGTGTGGCGTGGCCGATTCGTGAGTTTGGAAATCAACGCTAGCTGATGGAGTGCAACTTGTCTGAAATTCAGCAAGCCTGACTGACATTTCGGCACGGCTGGCGCAAATAGACCCGTCTGCAGAAGCCTTTATCGTCTTGAAAGAGCGTAAAACACCCAGTGCAAACGTCAAACTTTCAAACCGCACACGCCGTAGGCAGGATATTCCTATGATTTAGCTACAACTCACCAATGTCACTCAGAGTTTTTTGGGCGAATAATTGCTGGTTCGATGTGACGCAAATGTGGAATAAAAACTGATGAATTATGCTGGTCACGTGATTGCTATTCGGAGAGTTTTGTTTCACGTTCTACCGTTTGAGAAAATATTAGCGAATTAACTCGGCCTGATAAAATTGCTACAGTTTATCCCAATTCGAAATGTGACACGTTTCTTCTATTTTCTCTCATTAACAGTAGCAATTCATCGTTGTTTACTCCCGACAGAATTAAGGGCACAAACCAAGCTCCTGTATCTTGGATACATCCATTCCAGTTAAATAAATAATTTGCTTTTTCTGGTGACTAAAATAAGGCGAAATTAATAGCATTCCTGAACTACATTTTTGAGTAAGCTTTCTTATTATCGTTTTTCAACATATCAGGAATACGATTTTGACCCGCCAAAATCGATACACAGTAGAATTTTACATCCGCGCGTTCTGTCACTATAATTTTACAGTTTTCGTTATCTTCTTTTTGCTCACTAGTGAGAGTAAAGTAATGTTGTCCAGTATTTTAAGTGACAGATTCACGCTAGTTGTTTGCTTAGCAGTAAGCATCATCTTTCAATCGGAAAATCATTATGGCGGCTTAAGTCTGCAAACTTCTTTTTTGAGGATTGCGATGCTACTGCCTTGGATGGGAACGTTTGCTCTAGAGCTCATTCGGAATATCGTTTTTGAGTAATAACACAAACCAACTAGTAGAGAATAGACTGAACCAAAGGATATATCGTTGAATTCCCTAAAAAATTGGACTTGATTGAAAAGATAAGTGTAACAATTAAATAGTCTAATAGATATGCATAAAGATAGGCGAGTTGATAGCTAAAAGATTAGTTGATCACAAAATTGCGGAATTTCATGAAACTGAAGATTTGTGCTTAATGTATTAAGAAATTTATGCCGGTAGCAGCTAGGGCTGCTGATTTTCATGGGTCTCTGATCGATCTGCGTTTAGTGTCCAGGTCACAAACGGTTCATCGCCAGTCGAGGTGACATCGTCAGTGCATGTTTGAAGAAGAAGAAGGAGAATCTCGCAGTCTCTTTTTAAACGTTACCGTCGCGAGCTTAAAGTCTAATCAGTAAACTGAACTATTTAAAAAACTCTGCAGTGGACGATCCCATAAAGTGCTTTGTCGACAGATAATAGTTGACTAGTCCGCGGTCATGTCAAGGCAAAACTGTGCATAATTGTATTGTGTCTATTTACTCCGGTGTGTGCTTCCTTTATGTCGACTTAGCTCCATTCCGTTGAGAGTGAGTTCATTCACCCGTCTCGGCTCCCTCACTGCATTAGCGAACTTTAAACAAAATGTGGATAGGAAGAATGGTTTGCTGTTACGTTAAAAAGGCTCGCAATTTTACACTTTCACGTTTGTACTACCTGATGCTATCCAGGTAGTGCGCTTCAAAGTTTTTTTTAATTTCTTCTTTTTCTGTACAACTTTAAGTCACAAACAAATTTGTTTCACTATTCCGTGATCAAAATGGTAGTCATTTTTTCCTACTTTGCGTTTTACAGCGTGAAAAATTTCCTGTAGTTCAGTTCACCATCAAACCAGAGTTTTATTGGACGCATCAACTGACGCTGT
Source organism: Fasciolopsis buskii (assembly GCA_008360955.1). Classification (NCBI taxonomy): domain Eukaryota; kingdom Metazoa; phylum Platyhelminthes; class Trematoda; order Plagiorchiida; family Fasciolidae; genus Fasciolopsis; species Fasciolopsis buskii. The sequence continues at coordinate 412,527 of LUCM01007982.1, forward strand.
TTCTGGAGTATATTCCATCCTTAATTATTACTCATCAACCGCATAACGGAACAAAGCTTAGTAAAATCGTTTATAACGAAATTTTTACTTGAATTGCTAAATGTATGAATTCTATATGGATATAGAAATATATTTAAGTCAAGAGGCATTCATTCAATATAGAAGCCTGGAAGACTTGATAAGAACATAAGATGAATAGATAGGGAAAATTAAAAAAAAGGTTTACATAACATGATCGATAATAAAGTGTACAAACCTAAATCGGCATGGAATTCAAACTGCAATTTTTCATTTGGTTATCAGTTCACAACCTAGAAGGGAAACAGTAAATTAATCCTAACCTTTACTGTGCCATTAACATAAGGAAAACGAAGAAAAGTTCGTGATCGAGGAATGGCAGGAAGACAAGTCACAATCTTTCTGTCCGTTGTTACTAGAACAAATAGTAGACAGTCAGAAAGCTCAGAAAGTTGTGTTTGAAATTTATACTGGGCAGGTCAGTTCAGAACCTATGCCTCATACTGATTGAGATGACTGGAACTGCGGTCACATAAATTTGTGTTTCAGCCTCGTGACTCTCGTAGCCGACTGTGCATAGGTTTTTAGACTGTAGGTAAGTATTAACAACTGCCATGTGCATACAGCCTGTAAAATTGATGGAGTGAAAAATACGGAATATGAATTATATTGGCCGTTGTGTTCTATCTAGGGCTAACCTTTTGTGCGCTGTTGATGCACGGTCAAATGTGAACAAATGAAACACGAGTGGTGACTTTGAGATCGCAACGCAGAACCAAAAAAATTTATTTTAGAACTCAGCTGAATGAGAAACTACAACTAAAAACAGCACTCTGACTGTTGGACTTCAGACTGGTTGGTCTTCAAAATGACAGCATATTTGCTGCTTTTTACTGAGTTGGTAAAGTACCATACAGTCTACTTTGAATTCTATCAATGGGCTAATGCGACTTCAAGTTAGATTTGAATTGCGACTCCAATTTCATTCATGGCGTTTTATTTGAAATATTCAGTACACTATTACACGTTAATACATCATTACTGCCCGAAACCCGAGTTTTATACCAGTCGAAACAACTGTGTACAGGGTGAGTTTGTCCCTTCGATCCTGGATATTTTTCAAAGCTTGGATGTGAAAACAAGGTTGACATTTTGAACTTGAGAAAATCCATCTTTTTGAGGTTCTCAATAATGTACCCAAACAGATCAAAGTAAGATGGCGCTTGGGCGTATTACGATGGGTTAACATTAATCTCTAAAGCAGATTAATTGATCTACAAGGAACTAACACAGAAAACTTCCGCAACTCCACCAGGTAGCTATTGGGTTTCAATAGGTATTCTAGTCCTAAATGGATAACTTCGGCAAACTCGCAAGAAAGCAGCGGGTGTTAGGATTTGACGTGGAACTATTTGGCGACCAGATTTGCGATTCCAACAGCACCCACAGATATCATGACATTTTTTTCAGTGGCCCTCCTTTATGAGTATTTTTGACGCCTTACTAAACTGAGTTAATAAGCTCTTCAATTCCAACATGGTTTTACCGGTTTCTTACCAAAAAATGGAGTAAATGGCGCCATTCAAACCAAATCCGATTGCATCTAATGGGCTCTTTTATCCTCAGTTACCAAGTTGTGAGTTAAATGAGACACATGAGTCCGACAGTTAGTTGAGTCTTGCGCAGAAGAATACTTTTTCTTATCTAGATTCTACCAAAAACCGCTGTACATGGTTTTGTTCGAGTTTTCCCATCATATCTGATAAAATTTGAGGACATAGAAGCATCATCGAGTACTTCAGGTCCCTAAAGTTTTTGTCTCCTTTTGAGCTATCATTTCTACTAGGTTGTTGCGTCGTCTTGGTATTCCTTTCGAAACGGTCGAGGGTACGTGCATGCAAATTTTAAGTTTTCCAGTTTTGCCTGTAGGCTGGCGTTGGTTTTCACAAGGAAGAAAGAAAATTTCAATGAAACACTAAAAACCGTCCGAAGCAAAATGAACGGCCAGTAATGACTAAACATTTCAGCCAGTGGGTGATTTTTTCAACCAGGAAGTTCCCCATGGCTCCTCGAGGATTAGCAACTGTGATTGGACGAGGAGAATTTGACGTAGTTTGTCGTTTTGATTATGCTGATACACACGATTGGTCGGCATATCTGCAAGATGCAATGGATTGGTCTGTTTGATAAACTCCGCCCCAAGCTATCTGCTGCATGAATAAATGTGGAATTTTATCGTCCAGCCTACAGCATGCCCGTTACAGATCATTAGTAGTTTGGTAAAATGACCAACTGGGCAGATGTGACCGTTCGTGTACTATTGGCTATCATTTCGTTTTGTGGCACAGTTCTCAACACGGTATCTCTTTGTGTGCTGCTTCGTTGTCGTATCAGTTCCAGACTGACAACTTGTCTGATGCGCAGTCAAATCTGTGTTGATTTATACGCGTGTTTGATCACATTCATTTCGAAATGTGTCGGTCCTAACTATGAAACCCCGTGGCCAGCACTGAATGAGATTCTGTGCTATTCATGGTTTCGTGACAACCTTTTCTGGCTTGGGTGTGTTCTGAGCGTGCACAATATTGTCTGCATTTCGTTTGACCGTTTAATAGCAGTGGTTGCACCAATCTTCTACAAGCTGCACCAGAAAGCGCTCATTATCGGTTGCTTCACTTATCTGGTATCAATGAGTTTGTTCCTGTTCATTCCGAACTTCTTTCTCCGTCGCTACAAGAATTCCACATGCGTATCGGAATACGCTTTGGATGGTCAAGTCATTGCTGAATTCTTCGAGGTTCAGTCCTACTTTTGGATGTTCTGTGCTTATATTCTACCCGGTCTGTTCATCATCGCATCCCATGTGGTGGTAATCAGATATGTGCACAAATGGCCTGGAGATTCGCAAGACAACAGTGAGCAAAGATTACGAGCAAGACAAAAAGTTAAGATGTTGTTCGTCACAACCGCCACGATGGCTTTCATGCTGTTGGCTTTGCATGCGTACGAAGCCGTTCGATATTTGCTGGCCAATATAGGTTTAATCTCGTACGCTTCCGGATCCCCTCAGCAGCAAGTAGGTATTGCACTGATCATTCTCACATGTACCTTAAATCCGTGCATAATGATTTCTACAACCAGTACTTTGCGTAATTACGTGCGTAGAGTAGTGTTGAAAACATTTTCCCGAATCAATTCTACCCAAAGTCAGTCTGCCTCAAGAGCAGATTCAACTGATTTCTAACTTGAACGAGCAGCACATTTCCGTATTCCGTGTTAGCTCAGACTTGATACTGACCTTGAAGTCCAACCTTCGCAAATATCCTTAAATTATGTATCTTTGGATTCCTGAGAGTTTTTACTCTTTCAACCATCGATTGTTTTTGTTTTGAAAGATTTTCATCGGACGCATAAAATTCTAGTGAGCAAATAAAAGATCCAGAGTATAGTATCTGTTCTCATTTCACCTTTACAAAACTGGGATCCGTGAGATAGGTCACATCCTTTTTGTAGTTAAAGTGTCAAACGTTGCTGGTCTGCAACCTAAGTCACTAGAATAATGGACCTGCAACACAGTGTGAGACCCAGGTCTCATAGGAAAGCGATGTTCCCAGATAGTTCATGTGAATTACAAGCCAAATAACTCAATACTATTTGGGTTTTGCACTAGAGAAATTAGTGCACAACACTCTCTCTTTAGATCAACCACGATCGGGAGATGCTGAAACACGTGATTTTTCAGGAGGCTTTGGGAATTCTCATTCTTGGAAGGAGTGATTTAATCCAAACCCTGACCCCATCAAATTTTTTGCTCAAAACAGCTGACTACCAGATGGGAATTCATTGAGAAAGAAGACATATGGAAACAATGATTTACTTTTCCAAGCAAACAGATAAAGCTGTACCGTCCACTGTCATAGGCTTGTCTACGTCAAATGGAGTGACAACTCAATGGATGAAGATTCATCGCGAACTGAAGTGATGCACAAGGACAACTAGATGCGGGAAATTAATCAAAAAATTACCTATAAGAATAACCATTCCAGTGGCGAGCGTGTTCGTTTGATTGGGGTGTCCTCTACTCGTGATGAAAGATCAAGATAATATGGTAGTTTTTAAAGAAGATAAACACTAATTGGGGTCTGCAATACCATGTAACATGTTATTGGTCAACCCGACTGTCAGCATGTGTAAATGGGTGGGTAAAATGAAAATTCAAGTAGTAAATTCTCGTTCCATGGCGTTTCTGTAAATCTTTGGGCTGGAATATGATGCAAATAGCAAAGTATTCTGATGTGAAATCCTGCAACAACCGGGGCCCCTCGTAGAATCATCATCGCGATTGCGCTGTGTTTTCACCGAACTTTCAGTGCGGGTGATCGCCGTTATCAAGTAGGGCTTGAAAAAGCGGAGTCGAAATAGTAATTTTTCAACCCAATGGAAAATGCTATATTTGACCGCCGTTTTGCAGATTGCATCATCATTCACTTTTTTGGAGGATCTGCCCAAGTATTCATAGTTTTCAATCTATCTAGTAGTTGTCATTTTCATTATGATGCACTTGTCAATGCAGTCATCATGCCAACAAATCATGGAACAGCATACGAAAGGGTGTACGTTTTTAAATACCAAGAAGGACACAGATAGCTACTTGAAGGTTTCTGTCATTTTGCATAAGTTCGAAACTGAAATGGAAAAGGCTTTTCAGCAACTGCTATTTTTTCACGCGTCTTTCAACAGCTTGATTTTTGCAGGCACAACGAAACACCGAATCGCTTCGAAGGAAAACCAACTGCATGACCCGACTGAGAGCGCTTGCTGACAGCAGGTGGATAGCAGTAGTAGAAGTATTAGGGACATGTCGTGACAAAATATTAACTAAACGCAGTTTGAATAAACAGATTTAGCGTAGTATTTTTATTGCTTATAAAGCAAGCTGTGGTAAATTAGTGAATCTCACTGATGACGGATATTTTCAAAGGAAAATTTTAGAAATACCGCTGTGGGACCTGGTCAACTGGCCTTGATTTTGAAGGTAGAATCACAGTCTACAACGGTGAAATCAGGAAAAGATTGCCTATTGTTACCTTTGTGAGACTCGAGAGTGGGAACACGGTGTTTGTCATGGACAGCGAAAAAGAGTTAGCATGTCTGGTCCGCTATTGGGAGAGAAACAAATGAGAAATGAGTCTAATGGTCCGTCATTTCATTGGTGAGAAAGTGGAAGTTATGATATGAACTCATAACTTGAACACTGCAAAAGTTGCTCATTGATATTGCGAACAAACTTTAAACATTCCAGAACATCATTTCTTTCTCAGAAGGACTCGGCTAGAATAAAGACAAAATTCAAAATTAAAGTTAAAAAATAAAATGAACCATAGACTTTGGAGCGTAAAAATTGAAATTGACGCCGATTTTTTGCGTTTGGGGAAGAAGTATAGATGAGTTTTGAGGTAAAAAAGGGTTTTTTTCTATATTTATCAGATAACCAAAGCGTTTTCCGGACGCTCAGCTCGAAGTCCAAGTCAAGTGTTTTTTGTTTGCAATGAAGACGACATTTGCACTTTGATGACCATTCTCCCATGAACGAGAAGCTTGAAAGACGAAAACGTGACAGTTTTTTCGGCTAGTTTTTTCTTTCGTAAAGTTTGCCGCCGTTCACATTTCTCATCAATTCCAGGTCGCTTCTAATTCATTTATGGCAATTTCCAGTCTAGGTTTAGCTTGTTCACTCCACTAGTTTGTTCCTCGTTTTATCTTACAGGCAATCAGTTCACACTACGTACCCATAAATTTGCTCAACTTGAATCAAATCTGTTGGAATTGTTCTGGACTGGATGAGGTTGATTGATCTCATGCAATTTTCGCACATATCGTAGCCAGAATCAGAGGTCGGAGGTTTCCGCCCAAATCCGCACTGGGTAATACTTCAGTCTTACTAAACATGATGTGGCCAGTTGGAAACAATTTTATTGCAAACTGTCATTTCACCTTAACCAAAATCGTAGATGTGCCCGGGCATTTCACTGCGGCAGACTCTAACAACGGTGGCTTGAAGCGTGTTAGTTTGGGTTCGATTCCTCAGTTCGTTTTTGAGGAGTAACTACGAGGTCATTTGACTCAAAAATTAATGATGGAATGAAGATCAAATCTTAATTTATTTGTGAATATCTTGCCACATCTATCATGTTCCAAGTATGTATGATTTCAAATTCGGTTTACTAATAAAATGGTACCATGCGAATTTAACCAAGGATGCTACCAGGAAATTAGCACAACTACATAAGAAAGGTGTGATAAAGAAGAGAGATAAGATATGACGGGAAAAAGCTTAGCGAAGAAGGAGTTTGTTTGCGGGTGAGCGCTGATCAGCTGTTTCATTCGCATGTTTATACCGTATTGTTTACAGAGAGGATGTTGGTAAAAGTATAATAAGAAACAAGGCAATAACTTGATATGTAATTGACAAAACATGGATTCAGGCGCCAACGACAATGACCTCACAGACGAGTATGTTTCCAGGAAATAAGCCTGTACCTGTTCACTCTGAGAAGTGCTTTACATGTGAAAGACTATTGGAAAACCGTTTTAGGGAAATTCTCCGCAGGGTTCGACAAAATTAAGCAAATACGTAAGATAAGTGCTTCCTATGGTACCGAGTCCAGCAGTTAAAGACGGACTCAAGATAACTGTACAATAAATCAGATCTAGAAATAATTCGCACAGCCAACGTATTTGTATATGTTTGGCTCTCTGCCAACTTTTGAATTGTAAATTCGTTGAGAAAACCTTTGTAATGGGACGCGGAGGGAAATAGGCATTTATTAACAATCACGGTACAAAGCGGACGATGACAGAGGATATGTGAAATGAACAGGGATGCGTGTATTAGCGCATTAGAACTTTGCTGAAATAAAATTAAGTTAAAAGTAGAGGATACTTAAGCAGACAAAGAGGAGCCCAGAGCAACTCGCTCCGTCTCATCATACCTGAATTAGGTCACTTAGTAGGCGTATTTCGTGCGGTAAACTGTCTTAGCTTGATTTGCGCCAACCGCAAAGTAAACATATGAAGGCATGCGGCTGTTTAAATTAAATGCTCATTTGTGTCGAAACAACTACTGTTCTAGTGAAAGCAAATACCGATAAATAGTCCTACAAGGCATTCAGGTATTAGCTCTATCGGTCGGAGACTGCCCACAAGGCAGTTGAATCAAGCACTAATTACCCAACTCCGTTAGTTGAACCACACATGGTGCAAACTCGAAACAAATCCCGCGCGTCTTTTGAACGAATTTAAGCTTTCCATTGGAAAAACGTAGCAGACAAAATAAACAGCCTGAGAAGACCAGTAAGGAAAAGCACGACTGCCTTAGGTTAGGTCAAGGGAAGGGGCAATGAATACACTGGGTTAGTAGGAATCGAGTACCGTCTTGCAGAGAAGGGACCACGAATTTTGAGGCCCCTGAAGTGCGGGGCAGAACCAGAAAACCTTTAATCGTTGTTTGACAATGACATCTAACAGAAAATGATAGATAAAAAAGAACATAGAAATTTCCCATTTGCATTGTCTAAAATAGAATGAGGAGGTCTTTGTGTGAGAACTTCTTTTCTTTCAATCTAGCTGTCAACTGACTACCTCTCAGAACTTCGGGATAAAAAAGAACAACAAAGAATCCACATCAGAAATTAATCAATTTCTAGTCGTTTTAAAGCAGAATATGGTTTGTCACGTGTATTCTGTATAGTCTTATGTCTGGACCAAAGTAAACAGGATAACACCAAGTAAACTGTGAGTTTGAGCTTAATGATTTGTTCATTTAGCGCACATAACTCTTCATTTTCGCTTACAACACAGCGTTGATCGTACATACTGTATGTTACTTTGAGAAAGACTGCACGCAATAGTACAGAATAGTACAAACCTATCGGCACAGATGCAGCATCACGATTATAACATTTGTAATAAAGGCAACACGGTGTACCGATTTTTAGGCATATCCCCTGCGAAATTAGGCCTGATTACCTAATTACATGAAATGTATTATTGCAAGGAATGATAGGGATAGTCCTGCGTACTCAGATAAATGAGTAACTGGGAAATGGTTAAAAACTTGGCCAAACGTAGGCGACCACTTCGTAGATGAGTGAAATCAAATCGTGGATTCCAAGGCGATCTCTTAGCTTCTTCTGCGTTCAGCCTTCACTCACAAGAAGAATTTTCAGCCGCTTTCTTCACTCGACTCATGGCAACTAAACTCCGAAAATCAAATTCGCAAACAATTTACGAATGCCCCTGTTGCGTAATTGCAAGGTTGTCCATACACGTATGCAGAAGCACGTTGCGCACAATGATTGATAGCTGGGGCGGTTCACGGCAATTTCAAAAGTGTCTCGTTTCTGTGCATTTCATCACACACTGCGGTGACGTCATATGTGGAAACCAAAAATATTTCCCATAAGAGTCAACGAGGTCTCATTGAAATCGGACCCACATAAAGCTAGGGACTAGCTCCGAGTGGTTTATTTTCACGTGGTTTTGATTGACTTTCCGGTTTGTTTGTGCGCCGAAATCGAGAGCTATGGCAACAAAATGACAACGGACAATGATTATAGTGGCGGTAGACTGGAGTCAGAAACGTAACTTGCGTGATGTGCCGCTGGAAAACAAAAACAAAATATATGACCAAAAAAATCAAGCGGTAAGTTATTTATGCAATGGTCTACGGTTTTTTCTCGTCCCTTACTGTTGTTCCACTTTCCAACAGAATGCAGCAATCTTCTGCCTCATAAAGCAAGCTGTTGCAAAGAGTTGCCATTCTAAATCCACTTTGTACTTTGTTCACCAGCGCGTATGTAATACTATTTGATGGGACTTGTGAGACCAGCATAGTTTTTGGCTCCAATTTTGCCTTCTTTAAATTGCACGGCACAAAAATTCGGACCAATATTTTTGAACTAGAAAATTTTTTAGACGTGTCTGTCAGCTCTTTGGTTTTTGCCCCTCTGTCGGACGTTTGGCCTCATCCGGAAATGTGGCCAACCATTTTAACGTCGGCGTATTCAAATGCACTTCAATCGGACCGAAAGTTGTTCCACTCTATAAAAAAGTTGTGCTTTCAATACATTGAATTCGCGAGAGCAAAGCGGTTGCCAAAAATTAAAACATCCTTCAGGTAACTCTAACTTACCTGTCATGGTCAAATAATTGCCTTCTTCAAAACTAAGCCAGAAGCACCAGTGGACCGAAGCTGGCTGCTTCTTGGTTTATGGGGAATCTTCATAAGTTGATGTGTCAATCCAATTCAAAAATCATTTGATTAGAATCACCATGCCGGCCTACTGCCCGTTCGCTCCGACGCACTCGACGGCGAAATCGAAGGGTAGGATCACTTATCTTCCACTGTGCTGTCCTGCTCAAATTCATGTATCTTTGGAGCAAAGCCGATGGAATAGAAAAGATGAACGTCAAGTGGTTCTTTCTGAATTTGAGTCATCATTGGGAACCGCATGGAAAATCTAGAAATACTTGTTGCCGAAATATGGTAATATTAATGGTTTGTTGAATCAGCCAGTACTAGATGGAGTTTGCGCCTAGAGACAACGGAACTGCTAGTCTTTCAACGTGAGAAATTGCTATTTAATTACCGAGTTTGGCATCTATCTTCACAACGATTTTACGGTCAACCTTCGTAACGACAGCATTATTTGACGTCTAAGATCGACGTCCAAATGACTGTCATGGAAACCGAAGTAATAAGTTGTGTTCATTACATGATTTTCTCCAAAACATTGGTGAGACTTTAATATTGGATCACATTCTTAGGTTTTGTTTGTACCACACGCCAAATTGTTCTTTTGGTGATCGCTAAATAAAGTCTTCGTTTATGGGAGAGAGGAAACCATTTTTCCAAAATTAAATTAGTATCAACTTATTCGATTTCCCATTGAAGTGGAATTTTCAAAAAAATTCTAAAGCTAACGGATAATTTTATAAGGCTTTGACGCTACTCGTCAACCACTGGCAAGCACAGAAACAGTTTACTTAAAACTACCTTCTTGAAAGCTCGTTTTTCTGAGGGAAACGTCTCGTTGTCAGAATGTGAGAACACATCAAATGCAAACGCTACCTGAAAATAACCCTTACTGATCAATAACGTTTATGGGCAAATTTTAGCTCTGAATAATAAAGCAAAACATGCACAAGACGGCATGAGGTTATGTGCAACCAGTGAAATAATGAAAATAGGGCACGCTCAAGACCATCTTTACTCAGTGTTGCCGAAATATTTCAATTCCAACTTTGGGAACCCCTATCACAGGATTTTTAGAGAACAATCTGACCTGATTCTTTTGAAGCGATGACGAGCTGGATTAGGAAATTTTCGCTGAAACTTCGAACAAATTTTTAATATTCATGGAAAACTTGCACTGTTTGGTGCTGAAATGATGAATGTTTTATTCGAATTTAGAATAAAATAAAAAATTGCCGGAGTTAAACAAGTCTAGTGTGAGTTAATCCCCATCGCACTAAACTAGTGTTTTTAGACATAGTTGCAGAGAGCCGCTAGTATTTCCCTGCTATTGTACTACTTAGTAGGACGTACAGATATCAGTCTACATATACACCGAAGAAAAGTTTGAAGGCTTACGTTTGTTGCGACTTTTAACTCCGGATAGGATTATTTATCAGGTATAAAGGAGTCTTTGTGTGAATGGGACTGCCAGTTCCACATTTTGCGTTTGTGTGTTCTCCATTCTTGCGGTATCAGCCTCATTTGATTCTGCTAGAGTGACGTAAGGCGTATCGGATGAATGAGTTGGTCGAATAAAAATATTAGACCAAAATTTGCTAGGTTGGTCAGCACATCTCGGAATCACTTTGTGCTTATGTAAACGAGTGCACAGTTGTTTTTCTGTCATCCTCATCACACCTACTCCAAGAAATTACGTAAACTACTATTGAATGTTCGTGATGATCCACGAGGTCGTTGGAACTGCACAAGCCGAATCGCAACTTGCCAATGGGGTTTGTGGACTATTTGGGGAATTATAGGTTTGAGCAGATGATGTATGGCCTTTGATGCTTTTTATTTATGGTTGTGCCAACATGATTTTTGTGTTATACTTCCTTTTAGCCTTTCTGTATTCCGGGGTACAATAGCTGACTAAAATCTTTTGAGCACTCGCCTCTAATTAACAAGTTGAAAATTCTTCTGTCCTTCTATAGTGTGCGAGCGTGCAGCTCCTTAAATGGTTTATTGGGTGAGTACTGTCGTAATTCCTTATTTAATCACATCTATTTTCGGCAGAATTTCACTTTCGTGCTGCCTTTGGCTTGCCCAACGTCCAGGAAAGGTGGTGTTGTTTCACACCTTTCTTCACTTGTGAATTTGACCTCAACCGTGTGTCTAGTTGCTTTTGGAATTCGTCCAGTATGAAATTTTTGTGAAATACAAATGCATCGTCCAAGTATCTGATCTGCAAACGAGTTCGGAGACATCCGAAAGCCTTAGCCTCGAAGTATTTCATCAAAGTGTTTGCCAGGGCACCTGAGAATGGGCTTTCTATTGCTGTGCCTCTTATTTGTTTGACTTTCCATCTAACTAGAATGCGTTCCAAAGCATAAATCCATCAAATCCATTATAATTGCGGTTGACAAGATATATTTATAGATATAAATATATATATATATATATATAAGGGTTGGCCATAACAACTTCCCGGATCCAGCGATTTAGTTTTCATGAACCACACCTTTGTTCGATGGACAAAACATTCACACCTGCATCAGTGACATGACTATCTAAATATATCCACTCACGGGATTACAGATGCGGACTCGCCCGGTGACATTTTAACTGATAAAAAACTTGGCTTTTCTTACTTGTCCCACAAGTTACACCGACCCTAAGCAGTGCCCACCTAAACACCATTTCATAAATTTTTCTTACTCATAAATCTGATGTAGCGATGGTATCCAAAAGGTGCACCAAAATAAAGGAATCCGTCCGAAATTGCAATAGAACGAAAATTCTCAATTTGTCATTACAACACAAGCGTGCTCAGATACTGACCCTGTTTATGTGTCTCGTCACTCGACGATGGATTCCAAGGCTCAGAGTTTCCTCGCCAACTGGTCCAGCGCAATCTAAAACCGGAGTAATTTGTGGTTTGGCCGGGTCTCAGAATAGTGATTCCAGGTTTAACTTGTCTGTGAGCTAATCCGAACTGTGTACACTCCTGCCATCCATTAGTCCAAGAATAGAAGTCAGGGGCAACGGTGGGATGGAAGCGGAGTTGAATTCCTCCAAAATTTGGATGACGACCAGAACGCTATGGAGATGGAAAGCTGGCGGAGTTCAGCTATTCATTGTTTCTCGTTTCTTTCGGTTATATCACTTCATTGTCTGACTATTTTTGCTTTGGATTAATGTTAAATGAAAAAGGTTAATCGGTCTTGTTAAACCCATCCAGTCACAATTTCCGTCTACGTGTGATAAATTCAACTGTTTACCTCATGAGAACGGGAGATCTTTGCAATCCATTCTGTGGAAACTGAGGACCAAATTATTGGAGCCACGTTCCATTTCTCGATGGGCCCGTTTCAGCAACCAGTAGACCGCTTAAAATTGGTGAAATCGAATTCAGCCCACAGAATGTTGTCAAACCAAGTCTTTAGATCTTTAATAAGTAGTTGGAACCGTAGCTCTTAACAAGTATTTTTTCTGCAGGACGCACTTTACATGGCCTATGCCTTCATCCTTTTAAATTTTATGGTAATATTACATTGGAAGCCAAAGGTTGAGTAAAGCGTGTGATTCTTTTGTAAGGGATTTGCTGAATTACCCAAACCGTAACTAATTTTGTGTGAGAATAATAATTTTTCGGAAGAAATTGTCTCCTTTATCCTTGGGGAGAATAAATCAAATATCGGGTAATCGTGAAAATCGCCCTAGCTTGAAGTAACCAAAATCAAGAACCGGTAAATTATTTAGTCCTAGAAATGGTTACTAAATGCTTTTATGGATTAAAGAAAAACATCAGTGAACCCGCAAAATAGTAGAAGATCTGGTTTGCGCCAGTAAAGTAGTCTAGTAATTTAAGGTTGCAAGAAATGAAACACAGGGAACTCCAATAAGGAATGTGCAACCCATCACTGTCTAATGACTTGTGGAACTTTTTGCTGAAGCATGCACGAATATTCTCGGCATCCCATATGTGGCATGCATCTTGAAGCTTGTTTGAATGCCTACCATAAGTTTCTCCAGTATTCGTGGCCATCGTTTGTAGCCTACACCTTTTAGTCAACTTCGGAATAACTTTAGTGGGTTGAGAGCTGAAGATTTCGTTGAGCACACGATCGACCCGCTATTTTCCGCTAACTGACAAAGAAGCTGCTCCTTTAAACAAAACAAAACAGGCTTTGCAAAGTGAGCCGGTATTTCACCCTGATGAAAGTATTTACGGTTGCGTTTATCAAATTTTAGTTGGAATACTTGTAACCAATATTGTGCTATCATCTGCAACTAAGTTAAACCAGTCATTACACCGGAAAGTTTGTGTGATTCCAAAAGATTGCCCTAGGGTTAGAAAGAAGATGCGTATCCTTTACTACTCGCCGCATGGTTTTTTGACCAGCTGACCTCAGTTTTTAATTCATACCACGAGCATGTAACACAGATTCGTTTGAAAACTAAGCATGATCGCAACGGTTGTCATGCCCTGGGGAATCAAAAAAATGATTCGCAAATTTGCAAACCTACTACTCCACCTTCGTCATTCAATCAAATATAGGGACGAAATTTCAAAGATTGGGGGATGGAATGGATTGCGCTTGGGCAATTATAGCAGCAGCGGATTTCTTACACACATTTCCACATTTTTTATACATTTATCTTTCAAAATGAAAAGGACTAATTTGCTTGAGTTCGGAGTTCTGAAGCGAAATAAACATCCCCGTAACGTTTGAAACGTGGGCCTTGAACAAGAGTGCTCAGTTGCCAAACCCGTCGCGCTTTGGTCAAAGTACTCAAGTGAGCAAACAAACATATCCATTTGAAATGGTGAGGTAGAAAATATCACGTGCGAAATATACGTGATATTTTGAAACCACTTCAAAGGTTCGTTTCCGTAATCGCCTTTGCAATTTTTATGCTTTGATTCAGGCTGCGAATGAACATTTCAGCAAAAATGCAGCACTGTTAAGCAACAGTCGAAATTAAACCCTTATCTGCATTTTACTTCGCATGTGTCCAAAAACGGGGAGTATTGGTTAGTTACCATTTCTAAACCATTCAAATACTATGATTTCCAACTAGTTTTTCACTCATTATGCTACCGTGCTTGTCCTCGAATCGGGACAAAAATAAGACCGTTTCCCTTCATTTCTGGCCTCACATACTTGAATCCATTTATTTATACCGAGTTCCGTCGTTGATTTAATTTCCCGCTATGTTGACTATCATCAAAAATCTGAAAAATCGAAACAAATTCAATTCCAGTTGTAAGTTCAGCATAACAGTGCATTAGACTATATTAGAGTGCCTGCTAATTCAAAAAATCATTGGATCCAAATTGTTCCGAACGGATGTTGTCATTTTGCATATTTTTATCTGTTCCATTTCATTTACTGTGGTAATTTCTTTCGCATTTATCGTTTATCAGATGAACTCTGCACTCATCCTTGAAACTCAGTTACCATATACAAGTTCATAGACGTTGTTGGAAACTCTTCTTTCACGGTGAATTGCTCGCAGATTATTCTGGGCAATCTTGATCTGGATGAAATTTGTAGACCAGCACTAGAGGAGCAACTTTTCTCGTTGAGTGTATTGCAGAATATTAGTTTTCTTCAGTAATTCGAGGAAAGATGTCCGCGTTTCAGTTTGGCGTGTCGTTCTGTACCGTTCGGTTATATTTGCACTGAGGTGTGTAATAATAATTAATACGAGGATATAGTTAATGAAATCAGCATGAACATTCGAGAAAAAATCAAGGTGGATTAAAGTCATTCAAAAAAGTTGATGATAGTTAAATTAGTTGCCTATCCATGAGGGCGTTCCGTTGATATATATATATATATATATATATATATATATATATGCTTCGATTACTTGAAAATTCCCATCGAACACAGGTGGAGAACAAAAGCTGGCGAACAAGCTCGTTTTCAGTGATTCGCACTCATGCCATTACATCACTATATATTTTGAAGATTTTTCTTTAGGAAGGATTGGACTAGTCAGATTAAAATATGGTCGGGGAAGGGATGCTTAATCTGAATAAACAAGAACGTGTTGTGTTAATTGTTTTGTTGTCTAGGGTTTGCATTGGGACGGAGGGTGGGCCAGGGGAGTTGACGTGCGACCACAAATTGTTTTTGAGAACACAGTGGAGGATTGTGAAGACGGATTGCGACAGCTTCCGCGGTGCTCAAGAGGCGACAATTTGCCAACCTAGATTGTTGATCTCTGACCTTATACGGGGCTCGGAAATCTTGCGTCACACTCACTGTGTGGTTACTCTGTGCTAGAAGTGAAACGACTGTGCTATTAAGCTGCTTAATTGTTCCAGCGTGGTGCTAATGGATGCATACAGACAAGCGCCTGGTCGTGAGGCCGATGTACATTGTCCCACAGGAACATGTGAATGAATAGATACGAAACAAGCCTGCAGAATCAGAATGCCAGTATACATTTCTCTACCATTCAAAAATGACATGCTAGCAGAGATAGCACGACGAAGACTGACTAGCGCTAACAATAGAACATTTTACGCAGCCAAGCTTCGGATCTTATTCAAGTCCCAGCGAGAATAAACACAACTTCACCTCTGGCACTCTTTTTGGCAGCATACCAGATGGTGCATCCTTTGGTCCACATCCTAACCACTTTGTATTTCAAAATTCTGACTAGTGTCTCCCGGGCTTCCATCAATGGTAGAGGTCACGAGAGGAAATTATACATAATGATTGTCCGCTCTTCTGAAAGAGACTAGCCGTCAGTTTTAGGATTGTTTCTAATTTATACAGAAGTGTCATCTGTGTTCCGAGCGCCTGGGTTCCAATTGAAGCATGGCCACTAATAAATGTGTACGCTGGTGTATAACTAAACTGTACCAGATGTCACACTTAAGCAATGACCGTTGATATTTACCATGGCAATTTACCAGTTGGGCTTGGAATGATTTGCTTGGAATACCTTTTGATTTGCTGCAATTCTGTTTAGTTCAACGGATTTAAAATGAAGCACAAGAAAAAACATTGTTGAAAATGTACTCAGTTTTCCCACCATCCATCTACAGTTGAAAATTAGGATGTCCCTCATGTTCGTTAATAATTTGTCGTTGCACTGGGAGCGATCGAGGATAGTCACTCTGACGCTGTGGTTACCCTAAAATGCACAACATATATTATTTTGGAAACGTTGTTCTAACGGAATTCGGTAAAAACTTTTCATTAATTAAGGAATCTTTGAAAATACCACCTCACGTGACTCAATATGAGTTGGTATGAAAGATCGATGCAACTTTAAATCATGAAATTGCTTTGTATACAATCCTAGTGGTTTGGATTCCACTGAAACAAAAGCTAGTTATTGAAGATTTCCGATAATTGATAAAATCGAACTAGAATTTAAAGTTTGCTACGGTTGGCCTTATCCATTGCTATGAACTGGTTGTGCTATTACATTTCTAGGGTAGGCAGTGTCCACTAAGCTTTCTGGTTCCTTTACAAGCCTAATCATACACAGGTGTTTGCCAATACAGAGAACAGGAAACAACGCGAGTGTTTTCGAGTAAAATCAATGTTGTTAACAAAGCGTAATGAATAAAACTTACTGATGAGTGACAACCAACTACAGTAAAATTCAGGCTGACGAATTCGACGGCAGTTTCTCCCTATTAATACTCAGTACCGGGGATTCGCAAACGGTTCAGAGCCTGACACTATTCTACCCAACATAGTAGAGAAAAACGTCCCAAATACTGAAAGTCATATTGCTTATTTTTTCTCAACGCTGTGCACCTCAATTAGCTGATATCCATTCTGCATTGGCAGGGTTTTTATTAGACGCAGAGAATGAGGCAAAAGTCACTTGCATATTGGAAGTATACTGTTAGGAAAATCCGAAGAAGAATGCTTACTCAGAAGTGCCATTTCTAGTGATAAGTACACTTGACTGATAGGTGCCTGCTCGCGAAGAAAATCTGGGCTAATGACGGATCACTCTTCTTATCTGTTGTTACGTACATGGGAAGATTTTAGCACCTCATTCCATCTAGGCTACACGGTACACGGACTACGGCCAGAAAGGTTTTTTCTGGTGAATGAAAAATCTTCAGTGCAATAAACCGAGACGAACTTGAAATCTTGTGTCCCATTTGGAGTGATCATCAAGACTTTTGGGGGAGAAGTTTCACTCTTGTCTACGACGGTATTCTAACTGATAAATGAACTACATGCGGCGCTCATCATTTTCAGCCACTAACACTTTCCTGGTTGAAAATTACCTACCTTCAACCGCCATTGTTTGAGCACGTCATAGCTCGAGGTTGTTGCTTTACTCATCAGTGGTCCTTATCCTTCATCATACCTAGTTTTCAACCTAGGGTTTCCACTTTGGGGACTTGTGTGTTACCATTGTGCCCGTCCACGTTAATCAGAACTATCAATTTGAGCTTGTTCAGACGCTATACTCAAGGAAAGAAAACACACGCTACTCACAAGTAATTGTGAACACCAGATGGAAACATCACATGCAAAGCAGGCTAATAGGGATATGCAACCAGCCTTTGGGAAGGCCTGACTTGGCAGGAGGGATGTGACTGCAGTTATGCAGACATGTAACGTGTCCCGTCGGGTTTAATGTCAATTTTTAAAATTTTTATAAATGAACCATAGAGATCCAAAAGAGAGGAAAAACGGAGTGTTTTACTTTCTGGCCTCCTGTTGCCCGTGACTTAATTAACAACTTGTTGTTATTAGTCACTGGGGACAACACATTTTATGCGTTTTTGTTAACCATATAAAACCCGGTTGCATCCTTCATCAGTTGCATTCTGCACTCGGCAGCCCTATTTTAGGAAGAACATTTGTAAACCGCAGTGAAGTATTTAGGATACACATGTCAACTTTTTTCTTAAGTAGGTTTTATTTAACTGATCTACTTGATACCAGTACTTTTTGTGACAGAAATATCACCGATCACTCTGAATGTTTTACCTACGACCAACTTGATAGTCAAGATTAATGTGCACCTCAAGCTTCCGGCATTCACGTTCATCCATTTCCGGCGGTCGTCAAGTGGATAAGTTCGTGGCTACTGGCTGTGGAGAATTCAAATCCTCAACCACCGATCAAATTCTACTGTTGGCAGCCCTCTGTTAGCAACTGTTCGCTTCATGAAAATAATGTCAACCGTTATTTCATTTATTCGAATTTTATTTCATTTCACACTAAGTACAAAGCTGCAGGAATGAATACATTGTCCTTTCTACACTGCATTCTGTCTACTAATTTCCGGACCTAGTCCTATTTTCGACCAGTTTGTAGAAAGTTCAACAATGGTATTTTGTTGTTCTGTCGAGTTTCTGTTGCCAGTCCATATTTCCATGCCACTGAGTTGGAAGCATCCAAAATGTAGATTAATCGGCCATAAGAATCAATTGCTCAGGCGATAGCATCCGTAAAGCATTTGTCCAAATAATAGCCTTGGACTGATCACTTACGTGCACCGATTTCCACATACGTCATAAAAGATTCGGCTAAAAGTGAACCGGTTGGGAATCCTAAGGCTACCCCGACCTTAGTCCACTAATGTCCAGTAGGACTTTGATAAAGTTGGAAAACGGTTTTAAGCCACATTTTATCGCATGAACGAAAAGAGGATAAAAGCGGTTGATAAGTCAAACCACTGCCAAATCCTGTGCAGTTTGCACTAGCGAACTTTTTAGAAATCCGTTGAACGTCTGGGCAGTAAAAAACCGCGGGTACTGAACATTCTAGTCACGAGAGAACTCTCCAGATTCATAGTGGATAACGTAATTCAAACACTACCAATTATCAATAAAGAGATGTTCATAGTAGTTCGCACAACGTCGTTAGCCTTAAGTTTGCATCCCGATGGCATTTCGAGACATCGCGTCACTATGGAGTCCGAGACTTTTGCTTACTTAACCACTAACTCTGTGTGCGAGTTTCTCCACGTAAGGCTAGTTACTGCTGTTCCCATTCATAATTCCCGGGAATCAAAAATAACAATAGTCGCAAAATGTTTTATCCTCAGAACCTTGATTTCGGTATAGTATTTTATAATCACTACCGTCGAATTCTCGAAAATTTGTAGAGATAAGCGTGTTATTGTTACTCGGCTTTATCGAAGTAGTGAGCCATGTGGGGCTAACTCAACTAATGCGTCTACGAACCGTGGTGAGTGTGCAGAAGGCATGACAGAATCATCGGAAAGTTGTAGCCCTTTGCTGATGAACGTTGCGATTATGAAAAAGAAATTTGAAACTTATGCACTACCAATGATATTAGGTTGTTGAATCATCAGTTATCAGTTTTTGGTTCCCAAGGAAAATGTGAGGGAATAAAAGTTCCCCTCATGTAGAACTCCAAAAACGCAGCTGGGTAAGGGAAAAGAAAACCCTTTGGCATTGGTTTGGTAAGAAATATCGAAGAATTTTTGGACGTCAAAATATGCAACCATATCAACGTTGATTTTTCAAACAGAAATGGTTCAGGTAGTCGCATCAGGCAGTCCCTGTCCCACTTATCCAAATATGATAATGGTACTAATGAACAGAGAATTTGCGGACGTTTTTCAGCAATTATCCTTTAAATACAAATCGCTTTTTGCAATTTTGAAACTTAACCTATTAAAATGTTTCTGTTGTTTCTTTATCGTCTCACGTTTTGTTTCTGTATTCTGTCATCCAACTATAAAAACATCTGACCGAAACACTCGAAGAAACATTTACGGACGTCTACTCTGTGAAGTAAATTGATGATAGCCAGTAATGCGTTGCCTAAAGCGGGAATGGGAAGGTGGGCCGAAAATCTCTAAGATGGTTCTGTTCTGATGAACGATCATTCAAGTTGTATGAGAAGAACAAAATTCTGACAACATATCTCCAGTGTCCGAGCTTACGGCTGTAAACTGATCAGGGGCTTTTGGTGGAATTTTCTTATTCACACATCCCTCATGGATTTCATTCGTTCTATTGCCCTTAATGATGGTGTTATTCCATTATATTATTATATTATTATATATACATATATATTATACTATATTTCATTGAATTAAAACTCCTAACAGTTTTCTGCAAGTTACGAAACTTGCATTAGGGTCATTAGCGGAAAAAGAAAAAATGATGAACATGGACGACAAGAATCTAGTTCTGTCAACACCGTCTGTTAACTGGCTTCATCTAGTACTTTCACAACCCGAAGTTTTACTGAAGGGAACGATTTAACTGACTTTTGCTGCTTTGGCAGTCCAGTTAAATGTATAGCATTTTTGGTATTTTTTGTAATCACGGGGTAGAATATCTTCCATCTTGCATGAAAACAAACACGTGATCGGTTCCCAGTTCGTATGATGACAGACTAAATGGACAGTCATTGTTCCACTGAGCATCGGTTTATTTCCTTGGCTGGATCTTTTAACACGTTCACCGTTGCGTGTGTTCCATTTTTAGGATAAAATATTCCGAGTTTTTCCGTTAAAGTTTGTTATATTTCAACATCTGATTAGCTTTTAGCGTGACTGAAATCAGAATGCAGTCCAGGGAAGCAAAGCTTAGAATATGCTGTGCAAAAGCTAGGTTACCATACCGACGTTTGCAGCGGGATAAGATGAATGAAGTAGTACTGAATGGGTGAACTAGAACATCAGGCAGTCGCTTTGGAGATTCGTTGACTTTGGTGACTTGCTGACCATGAACCGAAAACCGCAGACAAGGATGAGCTAAATGTATACATTATTTCTTGAAATATTACAATATTGAAAATTTTGTTTTAGCATCGATGAGAACTGATGAGAATATAACTGAGATTGAAAAACAGTAGGGCAGGTGGTGTATGTTTAAATCTGTGTTTAGCTTCATTAGAAACGTTTATAATTGTACTAGTAAAAGTTATCATGAAGTTTTCAATGAGAATAAGTCAAGTCAGTTACTGTTCGTTTCATTTTACTCGGCTAACGATAGTAAGTAGCCCATTCAAGTATACAGTCCGCACTTACTTGTAAATGTTGTTTGGGAGTGATGTTTCCATGCTTGACTGACCGCAATTTGTGCTCCTCTTTGGATGCCCAAACCCCAAATCATCCGGTCAATCTTACATCTGGAAAGCATCTTTTGTGAGTTTCGCTCTCACTAGAGCTTGTCAGTTGTGTACATCGTTTATCGCATCCAGGATTTGAACAGGTCTTTCCAACCGGAAGGTAAATGTGTTACTATTACGCCACCAGATCCAGTTCGGAAGTACCAGACACTACTACATAGATACTACTACATAGATATGAATATCAAATGCTGTGGAGAAGACCTGAAATACTGAGGGGAGCTTTCGACTGAAGTTAAGGAGACGTGCACGCGATTCTCTTTCAAGGTTACTAGGCACTACTGAGCAAACTGAACTTGGTAAAAACAAAACGAGGATACTGAACGCAAGTCACAGACCACCAAAGGACATGAAACCCGTTTGGTGGAGGAATTACCATGAAATTTTGTTTTACCCGCCAACTACTGAAAAATGAACAGTAGCGTGATTTGCTAACGATTTGGTCATCAATCATGGTGTGTTCGAGGAAATGGAATCGCACCTCTCTGTCGAGCGTCCCCGTTCAACCAAAGAGAGCTATTCCATTTATTGATAATTAATTGCCTCCTTTCCGTATTTCAAGTGTTACTCATGGCAGGCCGAAGACAGATCATCTGGAGACTTTCTAAACAGGCTTCGTGATAGACGACTGAGTAATTGAGTCTGCTGCTGAAATAAAACATGATATATTTTATTTATGATTCTGTTTGACTTTCGTCCTAATGCCACCATAACTGTCCTACCGATTGCTGTGGCAAGATATTTTGTCTGCAGTAGACATACGCTAGATGTTGTTTGGATCTCCTTAGTTCGGCTTATTCTAGTCAGCATTTTACCTTGAGGAATTTCCTAAACAGGGCCTAATTCCGCGAGAATGTAAAGGTTAAGCAAATATCCAAATAGTTATGCATACAGTAATAATGTATCAGTCGAATTACTGCCGAATTATGACCACCGAATGACTGCAAAGTAAAAGAAAAGAAACTTTCTGGGTAGTTTGAAGTACTGCTTTTTCAAAGCTTGGCATACCATTGGGTTCCACCATCACAGCGGGAGGAGATTCAACGAATATTTACGTTGATCGATTGATCATATCATTGGATCATTGCTGACGCCGTTTACTTAACTTACATAATGTAAAAGAACTGAATATATAATAGTTTGGTCATATTCTAGGCTGTTTGGCCTCATGGACGCAACAACTAACAAAATTCCGGCTACGTAGGACATCCATAGCAGAGGAAACGAGAATGGGAGGAACACGGATAGTGAAATATGGATCGCAGTTAATTGAGTGAAAATCCACCTTGATAGGTACGCAAAGATAAGCAGAGAGGAATAAAAGGAGATAATTAGACCACGTGGATGCACAAAGGCAGTGATGACAGTCTGATTTGGACAAGGCTGCCTGAGTCTATTGATTTGAAAAGACAGGCGACGCATTTGCTTGATGCGGCCGAAGATGGGAGATAACCATCGTGAACTGGTGCAAACCGTAACGCCTAACTATTCGCGACCGGGGGTGCGTGGGGCGTGGACGGCCTGTATTACCGAATCCCCGTTGGGGAAGGAATGCATTCCAAATATTTAGACCGAACTGAAACGAATGGGCGTGATTATCGGGCAAAACATCAGAGGGACTTGCGATATCCATCCATTTTTAAATTGGCTCTAGAGGGTTTATATCGTTCGTTTTTTAAGCTGATGAACCTACAGGTCTGTGATCAAATCCCTAAGGTGTCTATTAAAAAGATACGACGAACTGATAGATCTCTTTGGATTTACGGAGGTCTTCAGGAAGGCATTCGGTTAGTGATCCCCAGTATATTTTATAGAGTTCCTCTGAGAAGGTAGTCTTCTCAGACCAACGTTGTCGTAAAGCGGCGCCCAATATATCCCAGTTTCTTGGAACGAGGTGAACAGGGAACGAAATCGTATGCACAGAAATACTCCGAAGCGACTGCTACTCTAGATTTTAGAAACAAAATACCTGAGTGAACAATGCAGCTGGTTGTGAGAGAAATAGCAATCGATCGAATTTAGTTCTACTGAGAGGTTTTGGAAATTGTTACTCCAGATTTTCTGACTGATTGCAAGGGAACAATGATGTCTCGGTGGACGTAAAATACTTCTGTCGTCAGACGTGATTTGGGGAGAAGAGAATTGCACATGTCAGTGAGTCTTCTTGCATTTTTGAGTAGAATAAAAGTTGTTTCCCAGAATCTCTGTTCAACACAACGATCGTGATTATTTTGATGGATGTTTGAAATGCGGAATAGGATGAGTTGAGTAGATGCGCGCCGCGTCGATATTTCGTGGGTCTGTCACAAACAATGAAACCCTCTTCACCAAGACCTATCATATTTAGCAGCCTCAAAGAAAACGATGATGACGGATGGCGAATCAGTTCCCCGTCTTATCCATGTGCATATACAACTTCTACTTAACGGAAGAGGTTAACGTGGGCATCTGACGCAAACATTTACAGTCTAGAGCAGCTACCTCAAGATTATCGAATCATTTTATATATCGGATACAGTTAGCGTGATGGGAGATGTAGTCGGCATATTGAATTTTTCTTGGAGAGTAGCAATCAACGGTGGCAGCTAATGCACAAGTCAGTTTTTATGTTCATTGTAGGCAAATAACTTTCTACGGTCTAATACATGTCGATACCGTTCTATAGTAGGATATATTGCGGGAGGTTCATGCCCATGTATACCATATCCGATATGTGTTTATGGCATCTTCAAGGAGAAAACTAACAGTGGTAGCATTGCATCATTACCTATTTGTTTTACTTCTGCATGGCTTTACAAGTGACATCCGTATGCAGAACGAAGAAAGCTTTGTCATTGTTGTTAATGTGAGCAAAAGCGGATACTTTTGATAAGGCTTCTTTGGATCTTTGGGGTGTTCCTTCAGCTTTTGTGGCAACAAAGAATTTGCACGATCCCTTCTTTAGAAGCTTAATGAGTGACTACAAGGCCTCGAAACCACTGGATATGAATCAGCAAGAGTAAAGATTCTGATTTCGGACATTCACCAACAGCACTAACTGCGATTCTATGTAGCCGAACACCTTCACTATCAACGCAAGAATTAAGAAATGTAATAGATGGAGCACAAAGAATGCACCTACTGTTATTGTTAGACATACCATACTCGTGGAATTTTCGCCAACTAAGGAAGATACGCGCACGTTGGTCGAGTCAATCTGCACTGTCCACATGGACGTCACCGGTATACTCGAATGTGAAATCGAGATCATCGTGTACTTTTTCCTCGAGCTTCTTGGATGTCTGGACAGCAGTTCTCAAGCCAAAAGGCATGTAAAGTTATTTTTTTGGGCCAAAAGCTGTTGTGGTAGAAAACTCTGAAATCTCCCCCGTTGCGATGGCGATGTGGCGATCTGCCAGCACAAGATCGAGTTTCCATAAAATAGTGGATATACGGGATCGTTTAACGGTCAAGTAGGGCTACATTGTTGAATGCACGATAATCACCACACGGGTACCAGCCGTTTTTGCTTTCGCAATCACGTGGAGTGAGGATATCCGTGGTCTGCTTGGTAGGTAAATTACTCACAGTCTACATATACATTCGAATTCTTCTTTGTCTGAGGAAAGTCTTCCAGTTATCAATCCATATGGACGCTTTGTTATCGGGGACAGAAATTTATTGTCAAAGTGGTGCTGAACATCATGTAGTTTCGT
This sequence comes from Fasciolopsis buskii, assembly GCA_008360955.1. Classification (NCBI taxonomy): domain Eukaryota; kingdom Metazoa; phylum Platyhelminthes; class Trematoda; order Plagiorchiida; family Fasciolidae; genus Fasciolopsis; species Fasciolopsis buskii. Next base: position 437,594 of record LUCM01007982.1, read on the forward strand.
TGATGGAGATTGTTGATTTATGGGGAAATTTTCTAAAAAGAAGGAAGATGATGTCGACTGCAAAATCATCGGACTGATTCCAAGAGAATGGAAGAAAATATGGATGCCGCGTGTATGCAGAGACAGCATTATCTAAAAAATTGGGTTTTGTACCAACACGCGCCCTTTGACTGACTGCCCTACAATTCTGTCTTTATTTCGTTATTTTCTTGTGGAAAATTTGGTTCGACTATGTTTTCCATTCGACGCTACAAAAATTAGCGTTTCTCAAAATTTATTACGATCCCGTGTTCTTGCACTTCCAACCTAATAAAAGCGGAATTCTAACGCATCGACATGACGTTCGCCAGCTAACTCTTGAATGGTAGCGACAATCGATTCCTAAAGCAAGGCATTCGACTGTCGTGTGGAAAGTAAAACAAACATGTGAAATGTCCTGCGGATGTCGACAGCGTCAATCATGCTTTCGTCCATCCTTCCACTTATACCCTAGTCATATTTGGTCAGGGTGATGATGTGACAGTCACAAGTATTTTCTAGAGCAGAGGTGCTCGACCTTATCCACACCACCAAAATTGCCACAGGGGTTTGTCTTGACAGTCTGACTTCAGATCTTCTAAGGCATGGTGCTGTGGCACTGACTGACGCATTTACTTCTCTAATAAACTCGTCATTAATCTCATCTTCCATCCCTGACTGTTGAGGACCCGTCACTCTTATTCCCTTCCATAAATCTAGCAGTTCAGGAAGCTTCGACATTATAAGGTGAAACAAAGCACCGTTTCTCGATCTGTATGCCAATGTGTTTTTCCAATCCTTCTCTACTGTTCGCCCGACATTTTTCCAGGTTTACTTGAACAAGACTTTAAAATACTTCACCGGGGACTATCAGGTATTAGCTATGTGACTAATAGAATTGTCCCCTAGTCCATGTGATCAACACTTATCAACATGTGAGAAATTTGCTCACAAAATTATTTCTGATCCTATGCATCCTCTGCACAACGGTCTTTCAAATTTTGCCCCCATATTTTGACACGATCCACTTTTTCGTCCCATACTACCCAGAATCAATATATACAGGAACTCCACTGTCCCATATCTAGCACTCGTTTTGACAAACCGTGACCGGGTTTCAGCCGAATTCCTAATACGTTGTGGTTATTCCTGGATGAGTTCTTTTATACTATTTACGAAGCGATGAGCGTATTTGTTTATTTTATTTATTAATTTCTTTTTCCCTTGTTTTACATTTTGCCCTCACCTTTTTTGACTGAAATGCGACATTATTTAGTGTACGCAAAAGTCTATACAACACAATACAATACAATCACTAACGCAAAAACGGATTTCGAATATCGGATGGGAGACGTCAACAGTTATGAAAATCCACGGAATGCATCGCCTTAAACCTAGGCTAATTGTCATTAGGTTTTGAATTCACATCTTCATGGATGAAACATTGGCAGGTAGTAGACTGAAGTTGTCAGGGCGCAGATGATGGTCACCGAGATGCACATGGATAACACTTATCTAAACACCGGTATCAGCTAAGGGCTTCACTGAAATAGACCGACCAATACATAGAATAAGCAACCAGGTGCTGAACGAATGGCATCGGTCAACATTACTGGCTGGCCATTGTACATCCCACACTGTTTGCTTTAAAATTCCACGGAGGTTGTCGTCGAGAGGCCTATGTACGAAACCTCCTGTAATAGCAACAATGGGATAGGCTACAACGTATAGGAGAATATCTTTCGAATGGTCGATCGCGAGACACCGCCAGTTTTTGACTTAATAGTTTTACTACTACAATCACTTGACATTAAAGATGTTTGGTTCGCTCCAGGGGTTTCAAGATGGAGTCGGCAAGTGTTGTAGAGTGAAACAACAGCGATTTTGCTTTCGGGTTTACCGTTAAACATTTTGTAGGCAACTTTGTCTAATTCTGCAATTCAGGTGGCTTTCATGTAAGATGCCGGAACTTCCCCGTTTGAATAATGGAGTTTTGTTATTTGTGTGTACCGTAACAGCGAGTTATCCGTTTTGTGGGGACCAAAATTCGCCTTCATATATCCGATAAGTCGAGATGGCTTTGGATCACCAATTTCATGGTCTGCAATTAGCGTATCAGAGCGTTGGTGATTCGATAATCCAATCTAATATATTATTGCGCCTCCGAAGGTACTATGGGAATTAAAAAGCCGAATTTTGTAATTCAGTCCACATGCTTCCTTTGTTACTTTCGTAAAATGGCATGGTAACACACGTGAATACATTGGAGACTGAAAACGGATTTGATAGGTAGCGGGTATTGCGTTCGTACCGGCAAATTATATTTGGGAATATTTAACACAAGACGGAAAATCTTCCATGGTGACAGATGTCAACGTTGTCATTACCGCATTGTACATTACAAAAGCCATGGAGAATTACCACAGAACACAAAATGAAGTTTATATCGTATGCCCTTAAATAATCGGAACAAAACGCTAGGTATAGTAACAGAGGTGGTGGCTTACCCAATCGTAATGGACCAAATCACAGGGTTTTAGCACAAATCAGTTAGTCAAGTTAAAAGAACAAATTGATACATCCGTTCACCTGCGCTTACAAGATTCCATCAAGCAACCTGGTTTGGTAATCTGCCTATCAAGGATGTTATTACGCTGAAAGTTCAGATATGCCTACTGAACGTGAGATTAGCCCCGTAGACAACATTATTCATCCTAGTGTGAATCTTGCGAAATGACACGAATTCCTTTTAGACAGCACTTTCACGACCATCGGTTCCGCAGCACGGTTATTTGATCTGGCTTGCTGAGACCCCTTATTAGATTTTTTAGCTGGAACTCGACAGTCCAATTACTGATTGGATCAACAACACCATAGAAAATAATGATTCCTATAAAATATTGTAATTTTTTGCTGACATTTTGGTACTTGTTAATTGCAACCATAAAGCCAAACAGTCTAAAATATGATCAAATTATAATATAGTCAGTTTCGGTAAATCGAGCGAATTACCAGGGCATAATCAACAATAAACGAATAACATGGGGCAGTCGATCAATCTAAGATTACGTACAATCTTGCCTGTTGGTAATTGTGAAACATCACATGAAATAAGTTTAGACCCTCTTTTTCCCGCTGAGCTTAAAAATCAAGTAGTTTGTTTCATACTCTCCTTCCCTCTGGATTTACTACCGCCAGCGGACGGTCTTCGGCAACAGCAGAAAAAGTGATTTCTGTCTTACAATAAAGATCCTGACATTAACAATATATTGCAACACAGTTAACTGATATGTTTGCACTCAACACCAGTCACAGATCCGTCCCCCGGATATCGCACAAAACGTAAAGCCTGGCTGATCAAGATTCTGAGAAATGACCGCGAACAGAGTTCGGTTGGGAAATGTATAGATTGCTGGCATCAGCAATAGTCGTAAACTTCACTGATTGATTAGGAATACTGATCCACCGAATCTTAGTGTAAACGAGACGGTTAAGGAATTCGATTACCTACTGATTCACTCTCAGAAGCATCAGGTAGCTGGTTGGCCAGAATAATTTTGAAAGACATTGAGTTGGTCCACGGTCACATTAGGCACTCCACTAGCCCTTACAAGTGATCCAATACAGGTGGATTTCGGCCATCCAACCGAAATGGAGGTTATCAGGGAGATACATTTTCTGAATACGCATGGGGCAGCTGGACCAAGTAGATTGTCGCCGTCCTTCTTGACTGACAGTGGCGAAGTGGCGGCATCAAAGTTGATCAAACTCCTTGGATCAAAATGGGAAAAGGAAGAGATTCTTATGGATTGATGGGAATCAGTCACTTAACGGTAAGGCCTGATAAGAGTTGCATCCATATTGCTAGCTGGTATTATTCTGCACCATTCAACTAGTACTCGTTAAAGGTATCTGCATGAGAAACACGTTGGCTTCCGTCCAGTTTTCAGTTATTTTGACCAAATTTTTACTTTGCAGCAAATCTTAGAAAAAAGGCACACGTTCCGTAGATCCTCAGATTTTTTCTGTCTTTCTTGATTTGATAGTGGCGTTCGACTCAGATGATTGTGCATTTCTATAGTGCTTCCTTCCAGTTAAGGGTTTATCACAGAAATTCACTTCACCAATCCAATTTCCGTGTGTGATAAGTGAAATTCGTCAGGGTTGCTCTCTTTCACCTTTCTTTTATAACTTCCTTATTAAAACTTTAAGGGGAATAGCTCTATCCCTATATGAAAATAGTGGCATTGATATTTGCTCAGACAGGAATCTGTCTGACTTGGAATAGGCAGAGGATGTAATGCTACTGAGTGAAGATCCAGGTAAACCGCAGGTTGTCCTCGATAATCTGAGTGATAATGTAGATACGTTTGGGATGCTTTTTGCACGTTCGAGGTGTAAAATACTAATGCAGAACTGTGATGACTGGAAGCCGAATGTTGTTTTCCCAGGAGGCAACTGGATGCCGTGGATAGATTCAGTTACTTGTGCAGTTGTATCCCATCTGGTGGTAGTATGTCGGAAGAAATATCTTCACGCACACGGGCGGCCCAGTCACTAATTTGAAGCATCTGTGGGGTCACCTTGACATCCGATTATCGATCAGAGGTCGGGTATACGTGGTAGCAATGAGAAAGGTGCAGTTTCGGGCTTCGAAACATCTCAGTTGAGAGAAGAAGGTATTCGAAAGCTTTCGATGTCTGTGAACCGTCGTCTTTGTATTTTTCGTAGAATGTGGTGGGAGAATTAACTCAGTAACCCAGAAGTTAGGCGTAAGATATTGGACCTTTTGGTTCTGTTTTTAAGACAGGCAAAAAATAGATTTTGTTGGTCATTGCTTTCAAGAATATTACACTTCAGTTTAACAGCACGAACTCATACAAGATGCTGCTGGTAAATTTGAAAGATAAATAAACACAAATCATACCGAAATGCGGGCAAGTTGCTACTACAGAAAATAAAAATCCGGCGAATTTCGATGATCCTTGCACCATAGCTATGTTTCTTTTGCGGATTCTGAAATTCACTTCTGCACTTTCACAGCTGCGATAATATTTCCGAATCTGAAATGAAGCCGACCATGTCATTCTACTTGGACGCATAATATTTTATCAATACATTATATTTCACCAATTTCTGGAACATATGACTGTAGGCCATTCTTTGCCTAGCGGGCTTACTCCAAATAGAATTCCGAGAAGGGGACACGAAAAAATTTCTGCAATCTATTTTTCGTGTGATCAACTGAAATAGCAAAAATCTGGCCCGGCCGTGTTCAAGAGGTTAGGTAGGCAGCATTTGCACATGAAACTCCCAAGTTCGAGTTCTCCTAATAACAGTCAATTATTCTTTCGGCTATGTGTGGCTCTCATTCATTACTGTTATAGCCCTGTTGCATAATGAAAAGCCGCATAATCTTTCTAGTGTGGTCATCTCGGATTTTAATAGGAAAAGTGATAATCTAGGTGATCACTCAATTTTTTCATTGCTATCATTCAAAGTGCAAAACAACAAGACAAGCCGCAATGACTATTCCATTTCTCACCATATGACACGTTGTCGCAGAACAAGTGAATATGCTCTGCTAGATTTCATCAGATCAAAACACTCTAATAAAATATTTTAACATGACAGTTTATTTTTTTTTCGATGACGTTGGACCAGGGTCACCACAGATGCACTCAAAACTGAACAGAAAATATTTATCCGATTATTTCACTTTCTCAAACCGAACTTCCGAGAGTTTTTAATTAAACTGAAAAAATACGCAAATAACCGCAGTCCCTTGCTATGTACCTTTGAAATGGATCTGATGATAAGCAGCTGGGTTCGTATGAACTCGGTTCCCAAAATGGAATTAGCTGCTTATGGAAGATAAACTCCCGTCATGATATGCATGTTACATAATATTCGTTGAGGAAGCTTGGTGATCTACCCGCGATTTTAATCAAAGTGGTCAAGCAAATCGATCCTTCAACAAAAATCAGTTTTTATCCAGTCCAAATCAAAAATACGATTCTACGAAGAAACGGATGACATTTTCGCAATAACTAAACAATTCTTCGTCAACTATAGCTAATTGTTAACTACCAACGATGGGTGAGAAACGCTTCATACAAGGGTGTAGTTTCCTCAGCATCATCTTAAACGTTGAACTCATGTTCACTTGGTTACACATGGTCCAATCGTCTGCCTTCGACAAAGGAGTGACGGACTGGAGAAAATAAACTCCTTTGATGCGGCTGTCCAGGAAACAGAATCTTTAAGATGTTAAGGGCATTGAATGTACAAGTAACTACAAGCATATACCAATAACGTCGATGCGACCAGTTACTGGCATTCCAAAACAGTCTGGTTAGAATGATATGCGAAAACTGCACAATCAAGTGCTGGAATCTAATGTGAATTGCTTCAATTTTTCGGACGAATTAGGTAGCTGGGCATTATTTTGTAGTCTCAAACAACGTCAGTTTCTTGCCCACTAATGAACCGGTTGAGAAAATCACCAGTTTGATGTGAGATGACTCTAGAAACCCAAACATTTAAGGAGCTCAGGAAGTTACTCAGGTTTGTAATGAAGACGCACAGTTTCATTTCACAGTAGTCATTCAAGGACAGATAGTTTCATTGATCAAGGGTCGGCTAGCTTATTTTTTGTCTAAAGTGAATTCAATAATTGTTTATCAAACAAACCGGTGTGATATGTTGACGATCACATCAAATCAACTTAAAGCAAATATTATGTTTGCATAAAACCAACTTGTCCCAAAGCAGTATTCAATTTACAATAAGATTTGAGATGGGAGAAGCCGTGCCACTTTAGACGTGAGAACTCAGCGGCACAGTTCAGAAGTCTGGACATCATAATAAACCATTTGAGGGGCTAGTGGCTACGTGATAAAATTTACATCACCATAATCAGTGGCGCGTTGGGGATTAGCAAGAAATCAAGAAGACTGCGGCTTTCAGTAGGATTTACTTTTCGGAGTGATTAGGTTTACCGGTCTACTAAAACCAAGTTGTAGTAGTGTTCGAAAAACTTGAGTGCTCACAGATTCCCTCTAAAGGACAATTATAGGCACCTTGGCTAGTTTACTGCGAATAGAACACCACAATTTCAAATCAAATGTTTGTCATAATTAGAGATTGTCAAATAGGTAAGCTTTTTGAAAGCCATGAAGCCACTGAACTTAATAGGCTGTTGGCGCTCTTTTTCAATTAAGGTAAAGCCCTATCACCCAAGTAAACGAAACTTCTCCCATGCATTCCTCATGGGTTGGTGAGAAGTGACGCAACAGATACAACTGTTTAATCTACAGAAAAACTGGGTTGTCAAATATCTTATCCAGATTGGAGGCCGACATCATTCTTTACCAACTATCTAATACTGCTGAAAATTGTGGGCTTGAAAATCACACAGGTTTCTGATTCCGTCAGGGATGTGTTGGCTACTTCTAGGATTCAAATGCAGAATTCGGAGGCTCGTCAATACTGCTTTTAGGCTTAAAGACGGTGTTCGACCCAACGGCCCCCCAGTTCTGTAGTGCCATTCCTGCTGAAAAGGATATCGGGCAAATTAGTTTCTTTGTTTCCTGAACGCAGCCTTACTTCGCAATGAGCAACTGTCTAGTATGAGTCGCAGAGAAGAATCATCAAATTCAATGGATAGCAGAGGATGTGGAGGTGAAGGATACAGAAGTAGGCGACTTCGGAAACCGCGTTATCCTGAAGCTCTTCAGAAATGAACAGCTTGCTCTAAAGTTTGCGGATGATGTTGCACCTTTCAGTAAAAATTCACATATCTAAAATGTAAAATACTTTTGAAAGTGTGGACTGACTAGAAGCACCAAATCTTATTTTCATAGAGAAGTTGGGTGTAGCGGTTAAGCTCTGTAAAAGCCATTTACGCCTCACATCATCATTGGGTGAAGTACAATGTTTAAACAATAGGTATTTACCAATCTATGAACTCGGTACAAAATCTGATAACTGATCACAAACCTAGTTCACATAATTGCTGTAAAATCAGTCCTGGTATACGGTTCGGAAATATGACCTTTAAGGATGGCAGAAATTCCAGTTTTGTTGGTGTCTGAACCCGATGTCCTATTATTGTTGCCAGAAAGCAAGGACCGAAATGCCTAAGTAAATACGGGATTGTGCTTAAGTTTTTAACCTCTAAAGTTCATTATCCAAGTGAAGCACGGGATTTAAACACGTTAATATGTTTGATCTTTTGTGGATATGCCAACAGATCGCCTGTCTGTTTGTGTTTGGCTCTCTAAGACAAATATTATTGATGCTATAGGTTGACTTGGTCAACCCATGGTATGTCGAAGGGGATTGAAACTCCTAGCTAGTGAACTGGTTGCTGTGATTCCTACTAGATTTTGTGCCCGTAGTCCGTTGGATGGTTGAAGGCACTGGCTTAATAACGCGTCTGTGATGTTCCCGTAAGCAAATTCACTGGTACTCCTCATAGCACTTTTTAAATTTTCTTTATAGATAAGAGCTTACTATGCATCACCCGCCCAGTCTTTAGTACATGGTTTTCCCGTGGGAACTGATTAATAGTATAATAAGGCTATTAGTTGCAGGGCTGAGCTACAAAGAACGGCAAAACTTTTGCCTAGCAGAATTTCCGTGAATTCCGGAAAATATAGTGGTTTGGCATAGACTCAAAACTGCCTCTTCGTGAAACAGTGGAATTTTTGTGATTATTTCTTTTCCCACTTTCTTCGTTTGCCCAGTTCCGTTAAGTACATTAATAAACTTATTCTTTTGAGCAGCGAGAACATTGGATTTAATACGGAGAGGAAAAAATCTAGGCAGGTTGTTGGTGTGATCATGCAAAGCAATTTGGATCCAGAACCTCTGCTGATGTGTTTTTGGTATGATCGGGCATATGTTACGGTGACATCTTTATTCTCCCGAAATAATCCACCACGTGATATAAAAGCTCAACTCACCATAAAGAAACAATGGAAGCACTGTACAGCTGTTTCATCCTTGTTGGGAATCATCAGCAGTGCATATCCACTGCGCCCGAACTGAGACGCTAATCTGGGACGAACGATATTGAGTCGAACGCCTTAGCCATTACGCTACCCGGCAGGCTGTGAACGGTTTGTTGAGCTTTACCACAATGCTGCACCTATCCGTCACTGATCTGCATGGCCACGGGCCGCTAGTGCATAGCGATCGGCCCCCTAGTAACAGATGACTTCTCTGATGAAGCACATTATACTCCTTTTGCCAAATACTTGAATTCGATTTATCCCAAACTTTCTGTTTCCTTCGAGAATTATGAGGATATCTGATCACCTTTTTAAATATTTTCCTAATAATTTTCACATCAGTGGTGTGAAAATAAAATTTAGTACGAATTCTCTCCAACAGTGTAGAAAACTTGCAACCACGAGGTTATGCTCATAAAGCGAACGTTGTCACCCAGTGAGTATCCAAAACATTCCATTCAGCAGCATTGAAGACTGAGAAAACTATAAGAGCGGCCGACTACAGTAGAAGAGCAGCATATTATTATTTTACAATTTAAGGATGAATTTTTGTTTAACCAAATTTTTGAAAATTTTCCACCGGTCATCAACTTTATGTATTCAGCAGCACAGTAGAATCTATGACAAACAACCAAAAGGTTTAGCTTCCACTATTATTGAAGCCGGCCTGTTGATTCTAAGGTGACATATGTTATCTATCAGTCAAAGTGAAATATACATCGGCAAAGCTCATCTCTGCCTGACGCGACAAGTGTCGAAGCAAACACTGCCACACTTGTCAAAAATGATGATGCAATCCTCAATGACCTAACCAACGGAAAGGGAATCTCCAACCTCTTCCTTCATGAAGCCCGTGGATAAATATGATCACAAAGCTGATTTGACTTGATCTGCCACAGGAGTACTGCGCAGCACAGACTCCAAACTAGTGACTTTCAGTGAGGCTGTGCTTTTTAGCCTGCATCGAGCATTCCTTTGCGTGCGGCAGAAGTTGACCTTTACAACTGCTTTGTCTTCAACATAAACCCCACCATCTTGTTCCGCCTGTCACTTCATTTCAGAGATAAATATGCATGTACGATTTTCATCCCCCTTAACCGGGTGTACGCTTCACAATTTATGGTTTAAACAGCTCCATGTTTTATGATCATGACTGGAAAGCCCAAACGAACTGTTTGAATCTTCTAAAGGTGTTTATCAACCTGTTGTCCCGATGCGTCTTACAAAATAGGAGCGATGCTTTGAATTTTTTTGGGCACAAACTGAGTCAGCATTAGGCAGGACCTAGACCAGTTAAAAAGGAATGAAATTACTAAGCAATTAATCCTCCAGTTTCGAAATTCCATGTCTGATCCATTTTCTAGAGTGGCACTGATATCCTTGTGATGGGTACAACGAAGGAGGAAATGGAGCACCTCCACGAATTAGTCCCTTGCAATAGGAAAAAATCACACTTTAACAGCAAATTGCTTGTGTTATTTTACAGAACTTTCGATGAACTTGTTCGGTTTATTCGGTGTTTGGTTTTCTGAAAGCCTAATGATACACGCGAATACTTCCTCAAATGGGTGGAACTTGCAACGATGGAATTTGGTCCTTTTTCTTGTGTTTGTCGGTGTTTTCTATTGATGAATCTTAGATAAGACTGCCAAGATGAGATGGTCACTTATTCCAAATCAGAAATTTGGATGAAGCAAATGTCTCATTAATTTTCCAGAGGGTAAGAAAAATTATGGATTTTCAAATCCATTCATATATATCTTTCCGAAGCTATCAGATAAGTATTACTGGTTTTCCTGAATGCATTTCTTCGCCATACTGAATTGATATTTGTCGAGAATTAACTCATTTGACCCGATTGGTGCTTTACATTAAGGCACCTATCCGGGCCCAAAAGACAGATCATTAGGAATTCTAATCCACAACCTCGGTTGTATTTCGTCTTTTGATTCTGTAAACACATGAAACAATCTACCACACTACGCACAAGTAATTGTGAGCTCTATTAGAAAAATAAAAGGCCGACAAAACTTCAACTGACAATATCCTTGAATAAGCAAGCTATTTTTCATCTGCATACGGCACATTCACTCACAAAGTTCTTTACTACTGGCCCAAATGAGGATGGTGGCTTCCCCTTCTGGATGTGGATTTTTCCAAATCTTCAGATGACATAATCCACAGAAAGGACTGCTGCCTATTAACTTGGATTGAACACTGCTCAATTTAAAATAACTTAGTTCTACATCAAACTAAATACTTAGTATTCGAGGCCACATGTACCTGCTACCACTACAGTGTAGAAAACGAATGATAACACTTCCGTCAAACCTTTTCTGATAACCACTACCCAAACAAATGTATAAAACAGTTTGATAAGTTGGAGCGAGCTTGGCAAAACACCGTAAAACATCCCTGTAAGGAAGACTACTCCTCGAGGTAAATCATTTAGATTTCATCCGGTACACCAAACACCGCATTTGACGCTGATTAGCTCAAATGCCCATCCACGATAACATCGCTCGTAGCATGCCACAGGCGGAAAACATTACCTTTTTACATTATAGGTTATTGTCCGATTGTTTGCTTCAAGTGCACTTGTAGTGCAGCCTATGTTCCCATAGTTACAAACCCTTATCCGCATCCACTAAAGAACACTAGTCATGGCAATTTCTACATGGGAGTAAGAAGGACGTAAACAGATTCGATTATTAGTTGCTTCTATTATTAAGGCCAAACAGCGAACCTCGTAACATCGTCTACCTCACTGTACGACGTTCCACCTAATGAGTTGAGGATGATCATGTGTTGTTACCGACAGGTGAATAAATGAATAATCACCAAATATTGCCAAAAATATCCTTACAAAAGAAACTAATCCAAGCTTTTCGACATCCGTGACCACAAGTCAAGCACATGACCCTCAAGAATGAGTGATCCACACTAGCGGAATGTAACCCTTTAGGTTGTCGGTTGTCCCCAATGTTCCCTGCTATCGAAAGACTAGAAGATCATTTGAAAGTCCCCGTGACAAACCGGCTGGTTGATTGAAGAAGTGATGACCTGTTTACTTGTTTCTTTCACTGTTTCCTTATAGTGATGACTCTGATGACTTGAGTATAAAATCACTCAAAGCATGATCGCCTCCACACCGATTTTTGAAATTTTGGCTGTCCTAGAGTTGTTTGATAAGTTTATCCGATTTATTCATTACTTTTCTAATAGCTAGCCTTTGTTTTAACAGCATAACCTGCTTGTTTATTGTGAACAGTTATCTCAGCTATGTGCCATTGGGAAATTCCTGCCGAAGTCTACAAAAAGTGTTCACGTGGTTGATTCAATAGGATGTTAGTCGTCCACACTTTTCTTTCGTGAGGTTAGTTATGCGCTCATTGAAGAGATCTCCGTTTCGAGCTCTTTGATTCATAACCAAATGGTTCCTTCTGGAATAATTAGGTAGTGGGCCCTTGTGAGCAGAAACTCGTGTTCGAAGTGCCGGTCACTTCAAGGATGTCACGAAAATCTGCAAGAAAAACTGGAACATCTAGAAGAATCAAAATGAACATATCGCACTTCATTGCGTGTCACTCTCCAGAATTAAGTCTTCCAAATGAAGTTGGACATAAACAAATCTGCACAAAATTAAAACAGGTCGAATCTCAAAATGTTCAGTGCTGTTGCAAGCTGTAATCACATCCTCGCGGTCTAAATATTCGGTGCAACGACGACTGCCGCATCCCACGCGACGGCCAGAGAAGGCCCGAGGGAGATGGACGAGTAAGTCATTTAATGGAGTGGAATAAGAGATTTTCAGGTTAACAACCGGTATGGATAACCACAGAAACCAACTATAAAGTTTTGAAAACCATGCCACTTTATCAGTTTTGAATGGACAGTGGAGTGATCATGGTTTTTTGTGAGTACTACATTAATCACTGTGATTGCCATGAATGGAGTTACAGAAATGGATAAGGAAGGTAAAAGTAAGTCCAAGGGTTCGATTACCAACCATGGGGTGATCAATTAAAACGACTAAAGTGCTAGTGCATCTCTCACTTTATAACCCGTGGTGGCAGATTTTGCTCTGTAGTATTGTCTGGCACTGCAATCTAGTGTGTAGCACGGCATTTTACTACGTCCTTTAAAATACATTGCAAATTTATCATAGCGTTCAGCCAAAATGAGGAGAGTAGATTGCCTTCAGGATTCAATAACTTGAATGTAAACCCTAAGAAATTGGTTCCATCACCAAAATTCAAGCTGTTTTTTTGAGAAACTTTACCTTTGTAAGCAGAAGGTGCGATTTAATGGACAGTATGAGACTGCGGTAGATACTAGGAGGCGGAATGAGTCTAAGTACTGAACTGTTGGCGGTTTGCGAGAACATCGATGCACAACTTCCCACTGGATTTGGTATGTTGCTGGCACGCTTTCAGCGCGAGCCACGCTAAACAGAATAATCATGATTCATAGTAGATAATTGATGGCATTACATGAAAAGGATGCATGAATCGACCTAAAAACAATGAAGAAAAATTCTGAAGTGGACTGCGAATGGGAGGATGAGTAAAGAAAATTATGCCGAACTGTCTGGCTCGGAAATTCATCACTCCAGGTTACAAAAGACTTGATATTTTAACCATCACCGTCACGATGACTATTTTATGCTTCGCATCTCATTGTAAAAACCGCCACCTCTATCCAGTCTTATTTAACGTCTTCGGTCACATCTTGACTTTCGCCATCAGGCAAAAATATCCAGCATAATTCAGCCGCCCTGATCTTCAGTGAACATGATCTTGATATTTTAACGTTTCTTTCTAAATGGCTTTATATTTTCACTACCAGTTCATCATCTGCTCACAAATTTCATCATATGGTCATCACAGCAGTAACATATGGTAAAAGTGATATGGATGTGGAATTGAGGTGCAGAATAGTTGAAACAGATGGAGGTTTTCTGAATGCATCCAGAAGATACACTAGAAAGTGAGATAAACAGAAGAAAAGAAATAAAGAAAACGGTAACGTGTAAAGTCGAGAGCTGAAAATAATATCAACTATATTGCCAATAATTGACCGATATGAACTTTCTTCTGTTTTGTTCAGCTTAGCTTGTCAGCTGGGGCAAATGTTAGTCCCTTATCAGGGAAATTGTGCCATTAGGTACAAATGGTGTATCGATAATAATGTCTGCGTAGTGGATACATCATGTCTGCAAGAATATTCCTTGAAAGTATTGGTCAGCCGGAGCGTCGAATACAAAATTCCTCGTGTACTCATTATGCAGACGGTTAATGGGTTACATATTGTTTCAAATGACTAGATCACCAGAGATGATCGAGGTAGAAATGCGGATGGATATCCAAACGAGAAGGCGGCAAAATTCAGTTAGTATATAGGCCGAGTTTTCATCTAAAGCAATCGGTCATATATGTGATGCAGTATGGCGTGCGGGTGAAATCTGGAACAAAAATAAACCAGCACCGTGGACTGGGTTCCAGTTTGGAGTTATGGTGAACGTGGTGAGAGAGATCACCTCTAAGCAGTTAGGCATGGTCGGCAGTCGGTAGTCTAAAATGAAGAGCATTAGGAAGAAATTAATTGCAAACCCAATTCAAGGGGTTCACGCAGGAGCATTAGCTCTTATTCTAGGGCAACCCTTATTACAAAACCACACTACATTGCAGATGAGCACGCGTATGCATGCCATAATCTTAGTGGTTTACACGATTTCTCCAATACAAATAATTGTATTGTTTGTTGATGACTCATTTTATCCAAATCAGCTACTAAAAGGTCTGATCCAGCGGGTACGAAAATCGAGTTTTCAATTGCTCAGATGGTCACAAGAAAACTTCAGTTGGACGTTTACTGGGCAACTAGAATAAACCACAACGGTTTTCCTGGTGGTTTACAAGTGATGTTTCTAAAGCAACGCTTACCGGAAGCATTGTTAGTGCTGAAGATGGAGAAGGTTAGTTTTTTGGAGAAGACTTCGGCTAGTTTTGTTTTGCTGTTAATGATATCGATACTAGGACAGACATTGCCGTATTTTACCATGAAAACGAGAAGCGAGAAGCCTAGAGTGAACACATAACTTATTTTGATTTTGAATAGGATGATAGGGTTTTTGTCCTGCTCAGTAGTTTAGACAAGTAAGAGGATATTGAAACAGGAAAGAAATGACAGCCGTTGTTTTAGAAGTCAGTATGCGTGCCATGTTTGTGCAGGAAGAACAGGGATGGTTGAAACTACGAAGAAGCAAGTAAAGAAATTTACGTCTTTAACACACATCTATCCTAATAGTTTGCACAACGTGCAAATCAAAAGTACTTCAAGTGAAAAAATGGTCTTTTCAGTTTCCCCTTTCAGCGGGTCAGGTGTGAGTTGACGACGCACATATCCATTGCCGAAGTTGGTCCATTTTCTTCATATCTCGACTCGGTCTTTCTATTGCTGGAGTCTAATCCGGGCGGCATTTTCTTTTGTTAAACAAAGTAATGGCTAGGATCATTTAAGTACCTTCCACAGTTCCACCAGCTGACCTCAGTTTTTTGTGTGACATATATTTCACAGCCGCTGATGGTGGCCTCTTTTCCACAAGTTCAGAAGATGCCATGAAATCAGAGGTTTCGCTGATATGGGGAGAAGCCAACAATTTCTGGGCTGCAGAGTAGACAACCAGAAAAACGGAGAACTATGTGAGCTAGTGTTAGATAATGTGGTGATTTGAGATTTTGATGGCTCATCGAAGCAGACGAAAGTAACAGGGAAGTTGAAATTAGGAAGAAGGGGGAAGGTCTTTCCGAAAATCTAGTACGGTTCCTAGCTGAGTAATCGTGGGACATGTTAGGGAAGGAAGATAGATTAAACGCATTTAGATTATCGCAAGGTGGTTGAACAGGTATCTTGAGCTGATTCCAAAGCTCACACTTCCAAACTATTCGTCTCGGAAAACTGTAGAATCGGCTGACCACTTGAAATGGAATGATTGATGCGGATTTTAAAAAATGCCTTGTTTCATATTTCAGAATAAACAACAAAGAAGAAATGTGACCTTGTGAGGGATTTAACGACATCAGTGGAGATAAATGGAGGCAGGTAATGTTGAGGGCAAACGGAATCAGAGGAGAACCTAAGTGGGTCCCCGCGGAAAAAACGCTTGTATACAAACTTAAATAGCAAGAGGAGGCTTAAGTTCAGACTACGCAGCTAAACTGAATAGCGATTAAAGATTAAAGGGAGTTTTCTAGTGCTCAGTCCTCGATTAACCTAATGTCCGTTTCGTAAACTATTTTTTTCATGCCTCCATAGAAATTCTACCAGGGTTTGCCATATTAGAGAATAGATTCTTTGTGATATTCTATGAGATCTTTATTGCACAAAAAATCAGTTCCCTATTCCACCTAGATTCAGAAGCAAATTTAAGAAAGCTTAGACAATTTAGTCGTTGTAGCCAAAGGTTGGTCTTCATAAGATAAAGAATCCACCTGGCATAGTCGACTAATTAAGTGAACTACAGCTACTGGCAAGTAACTCACTGTTTTCCACCGAAGAGGCAAACCAAAAGTTTTCACAGGGTTCTCGTAGCTGAGCTTGGAGTTTAGGTTGCGAACGTTCCATCACGAGTCCGTTTAACATGGTCACGATGTCACCTCCGCTGGTGATGAAAGCATTGCGACCTAAAGGCCGAGCTTAGCGATCAGAACCCCTTGAAAACCAGCAACTTGAGCTATAGACAACACAAACTTTCTGATCCCTTGTAAACCCCAAAAGTTATCACGGTTAGATCAGCAGAGATTCCTCTGACCACAGTACTGCGGTCATCCAGGTTAGAAGGGTATGCTGTCACTCCATCATTAGCCAGAGCAAAATGAGATACTATGGGATATTAAGATGGTGCATCTTCAGTGTAAATAAGAAGCTACATAGAGTCCAGCATAGTGTCCTGTATAGCACAGCTTGTAGCACGTCAGGCATTAGAGATAATGTCATAGGTGATGCCATTCTCCGTTGATGGGTTAGCAATTAGGATATTCTTGGTGGAAGACGAAGCTGCAAACTTCGGAAAGCTTTTCAAGTTCGACCAATCGAACATGCCACACAGGTTTTCTAATGCTAAATCATATGTATGTGCATACGTGCGGATTTCCACTTTAATCACATTATTTTGCGATTCAAATTGACTTAGAATTTGATGAAATATTCAAAAGCTTAGAAACTGTCATTGGTAATTCTGCTTCCAAAATTCCTCGGTTGAATGGGGGTCGCTGAATACAACTTGCTTCCATGGCTAGGGTCTCCATCATACGAGATGAACATGCCTGTTCCCCTATACACATCCGTATTTGCACAGTGAATGCGGCTGGTGTGAAGAGGTATAGAGAACAAAGAACAACGTCAATCGAATGAGGCGAATTTAGTGTTTTCATGTTATTTGAGGTTAACTTTAAGAGAACATAGACATAGACACCACCATTGACACAGTCGACTAAAGTTCCCGACACATGTGAGGAAATTTGGTGAGTTATTGGGAAAACAAACAGTTGCGCTCGACGAAAGTTCGCCTAACGAGTGTTGCATTTGTGTGAAAATTTCGTTTTATGACCAGTCATGTTCATATTCGTATGCTTTGTGGGTTACTGTACCACTGGGTCGCTCGGTCCAGAGTAGGCCTTTTTATTCGTGAATACACGTCTAACTTCTGAGCAACCGAGCAAGATCTACAAGTTAGCAGATTCATTCCATGTAAGCCGGCTGTGTTCGTGCGTCTCTTCTGGAACACGGCAAGTCGTCACTGCTTAATTTGGTTGACGGTCCACACATGCCACGTGGCAGTACCACCAACAGGATTATGTGGCATGTTCTAGGGACATAAATTGGCTGGCGAAAATCCAGTAGGCCATCAGCACTTTTGCTGCTTTTCTGTGGCCATTTATTCGGTGAACCAGGGACGATCGAATTCACTACTAGAATTTTTGCTGCCCCATTATGAACAATTTAGTGACGCCCCTACTGGCATAATGCGTTGCCCTGAGTGCCGGCTGGGACCCTGGTACTCAGCTTGACAAATATGTGCAGCTTATGGCTTCTCGCAAAACAAAGCAATCACCTAATAGCACTTTCGCCACGGTAGCCTACACGCCTGGTATTGACGCTGTATACTGAGGCCGTATATATATATATATATATTATATATATATATATATAACACTAGTTTCAAAATAAGCACAGTGCCAACGAAACAACACGTAAATAAAACTATATGGAAAATGTACAAATGAGGGAAAATAATGGACAGCGGGAAAAATTGTTTTTTCTGTTCATTGTTAATATTTGCTCTCCTTCCGTTGTTTTCCGTGTTTTGGGGAGAGGAAGGCAGTTGGCAAACCATAATGCACTCACGCCACTGATGTCGGTTCTGCGACCAATCTGTCAGCTTCTTCAGATGATACCAGTCCTCGTCCCCTGGCCCCCAACCAGGAAGACGGGAAGCACCAAACGAGACCAAAACCGAAACTAACTTTTTCATACCTCCTGGTCAAGTTATTCAATTGATGACGAATACAGTCTCCTGCCACTTAAATTATTGATCCAACTGTTTGGAAAAATAAAAGCCATGGAAGCAGAAGTGCTGATGAGTGTTCCAATAAGAACCATTTATTTCACAGACTGCGTGCGATACGCATTACTCACTTATCGAGACGCTACAGATGAAGACCAATCATTTGATCACACTTCCAACTTGTTAACACGACAGAACAGACATAATCTCGTTCAGCACCAAAAAGAATATTTGGTGTACGTTTCCATCTCACTACTCAAATTAATCGAAACAGGTTAAATGTGAACAGTTAACTGGTGAATTTTGCAAATTATACATCAAATTCCCTCATATTTTTCTCTGTTCCCATAAGTGCAATTTCTCTGGTGAATGTGCCACGAAAGTGCCATTATGAAACAGTAAAATACTTTACAGGAGCTGCAGTGAAGATAAAATAGAACACGTTATCAAGAAAGAAAAATGCAAAGCTAAGCGGAACAATGGATAAGATGGTCGGGGTTTGCAGTATGATTAACATAGGTGTACTTTTATACAAACTGATTAAGAATTACTATGCTGCGGTTCTAGAACAAGATTAGTAAAACCATACTACTTAATAATATACCATTGAGCGCAGCTTATTTTTCTTCTGTACAGCTTTTACAAATACAACAGAATTAATGTAAGCATGATTAGTACAGATCTCGTTAGGGACGTTATTCATGGAGTCTGTTGCATGCAAATCATCTCAAAATGCACAGTCGGAATAAAAAATAAATCTTCTAGTTATCGATTTGTGAAGCCGACCTTACACACATTTGACAATACTCAAACTTATCTTTAGTTGCTTCAGCCATGTTACTCAGAATCTAATCATAGAAGCTCTGGGTTAGCGAAGACAGACAAGGCCGCAATCTTACATTCCGTAAGTATCAGAAATTGTCCAGTTAACAATTTAATATGATACGTGGTAACGCGATAATAAAATATCGCAACAAGAACAACCTGGAGTACCGCAATGCATTTGGTGCATATGCAGATTGCATGTAGGTATGCTTTCTGCAGAAATTCTATTATTTGAATTGCCTCGTGCGTTTGTGTTAAACATAATGCTGTGATGCTGACCAACTACACTAAATCCGCATCACCAGGAAGAAGCAAGTAAATTTTAATCGCGGGATTTACACAGTAAAGGAAGTTAAATTTTGTACTAGTCCCTTAAGTTATCCATTAATAAAATTGATCGTTATGTCCAACTGCACAGATAATTCCACAAGGAAAGTGCTCAGTTAACGTGAATCAAAAAGTGCAAGTAGTTTGATCACTCTGCTTTATCAGAAAGAAGGAAATGTATCAGGGGGCGTTAGCTACCTCGCACTGCATACTTGCTGAGGCTATTAAAACATTTGACTAGGAAGCGAAATAATTATAGTTTTGTTTCCAAATTGTAGCTCTGATGTTTCCGTGAGAAAACGCAGAGTAATTCTGTGTTATTCACAAGGTAGATTTTCGGATTGATGAGAAAAATCCTGTTCAGTTTAGGCTATTAGACACCAGTGTGCATAGATCATATCCGTCACTAGCATCAAGGCCTCATATTACAAAAATCCGTAAGGTTACCAGATTAAAGCAGCTCAACAGTTGTCCTTTCGTCCAAACACAACCACTCATTCGGCGAAACGTCCCCCAGTGTCAATGGCGTCTAAAAATCAAAAATTCAAGGCGTAATCTGCGGAACATTTGGCCGAATTTGTAAGCAATAACAACGAATCTTTGGAATGCACCAATCACATCCGTCAGTGAAGTGAAACCCATATTTGACTGGGGCTTTCCAATCGCGTGTTCCACGAAAGATTTGAAAAATCTGGTGTAGACATTTAAACAATTGTGTAGTTGCGCGATTATCTCGCCCTCTTTCGTCGCCTGCCTCCTAACCGCCCATTTTGTCAGCAGTTCGTACTATCTCGATTCATTTAATTACGCAATGCGAAGCTTCCTCTTAGCTCACAATCGTTCGGGAACTGCAAGCAAATCATTTTCAGATTTACTATGACTCACTTGAAACTTACCTTTTGAATTTGCACAAGCTACATCATCTTGCCAGTTGACGATTCCCGTGATCAAACATACGGAACATTCGTTCGCAAAATAAATGGGCATAAACACAATCAAGACTGTTTCAAATCGGACTAACTGATTAACTCACTCGGATCATCCACTCTCATCCATGACTAAAAACGTTGTGCTATTGAAAGTTCCTATCGGTCTCCTCAGTGTGACCGGTTGTTGGTTGAACATTCTTGCACTAGTCTTGGTTTGTAAAAGACCGTCTCGTTCGATGCTGACAAACTTATTACAAAAGAATCAATGCATATTCGACGGGCTATCGGCCTTGGCCACATTGGCTTATCAAATATTCGGTTCGGAATTTCGCACAAAGTCAGATTACTATAACCGTTTGCTTTGCTATATTTGGTCTGGGGATAATCTGTTCTGGCACGTGAGTCTTTTGAGTCTATACAACGTTGTATGTCAGTCACTCGACTGCATGATTGCCGTTAGTCGACCGATCATCTATCGCGTTCATCAAGTCCGTCTCATTGTTGGCTTCTACGTCTGCCTGATCACTGTGGCAGTACTGCTCAACACGCCTAAATATCTGATCCGTGGTTACATCAATTCAACCTGCATAGAAATTTTGCCCGGATCGACAACACTGACTGGAAAATCGATGTTCAATATCTACATATATCCATGGGTGTTGATGCACAGCTTTGTTCCGGTCGTTCTGTGTGTTATTTTCATTGGTATCACAATTTATTTATTGCTCAAGCACAATCAGTATGCACTTTATAAGGAGTTGAAAGCAATCATTCGGCTGAATGTGCTCCTGACGGCCGCCTTGTTTATTTTTCGATTTCCCGACAACATTCGCATTCTTCTGGCTTTGTCCCGCGTTCTATCCTATGATCTGGGATCAGTGGAACAACAGATTGGTGTGTTACTAACGTCCATCAGTCTATGCTGCAACCCGTGTTTCATAATCAACAACCATATTGCATACAGTCGATTCACCAACTGGGTGTCTGCCAATGTTGAATATTTGAGACACCATCTCAATAATCATCTTGGAACAAGACGATCCACGAGTAATTGATGAGAATCCTTGCCGAGTTAACAAGTCACCCGCCAGTTACACACGTTTTTTTGGTGTCACACTATGAAACAACGAAAAGCCATTTTCTCAAATGGACTTAATTATTTTTGTTTTTCTTCTATTCACCTAGCTCAATGCATCATCACGTGTTGTATTTTCAATCCAGACGTTTCGGAAAATGGTATTCCTCCGTGGTCGTCTGTGTCATGTTACTTTACACTCAATGGAGCATTATTCTGGCTAATCGGGCAGCACTTTCCATCGAATTTCACCCGTTCCGTGGATACTAGAAATGATCTTAACAGGTCCTCCTGGGAATTGCCTAGACTGGGGCAGAGCGTAGGTGCGCTTGATAAGATTCAGTGTCAGATATTTTTCCAGAACTAATTTGTCCGGGAAGTCCAACACAAACTGTGGTTGATCCTGCTGATCTCCGTAGCTTAAACAGCATAGTCTTTTACTGATTTGATGTAACTTTGATTCTCCTCCTTTTTGGGGTTTTCAATTTGTTCGTTTGAGATTGCTTGACTTAAGTGTGTAAACGTGGTTTCACACTGGTTCCAATTTCTTCAATCATTTGAAAGGTCGGTGTAGTTTATTCAACCACCATCTATGTAAATCACGAGAATGAAAACGCGATTTTGTACAATACTGATATCATTATTAGTAGACAAGCGGTCATTGTTGCGAAAACTCATTTTCTCTCTACGCCGAATAACTAATCTGACCGTAGGTCATGAAGGATGATGACACGCCGAACACCATTCCTATACTGTGAACACCAACTGTGAGTTTGAAAGTAAGCCAAGTAAAATGTTCAAGTTCACCATGAAAGAAAGTGAACAAAACGGAATCAGCTGCACCACAGAACGAGAAAATACCAACCAAAATCGGTGTGTGCACCGAACGGAATAATGAAACGGATTTGAGCAGAAATAAGAAAGAGATTTACTGAAATTCCAACCACAGATGCTCCCAAACACAATCCGGTCATTTACATTGAACATGCGTTGTAGTCATATTAAATGATAACTTGTCAGATCAACTGTGAAATTAAAGGCAAACGCCGACATCTAGTGATCGCAGGAGATGTATCTGACAGGCTAAACATAAACCAGGGGCTATTTTATGCTTTGTGAGACAAAATATCTCGATGACTCTCGGTATTGAGAAGAATTAAATGGTAATACGTCAGTTGTCTACGACCACCAAGGCGCAATCCAAGATTCGTCTACCAGATACGAACAGAGGACGCGAGTTCGATTACTGCAATGGGCAAAGTCTATTTTTAATCCACTTCCGACAGTAATAGAAGTACTTAACGGCAAGTGATAAGCCCTTCACAACTGACGGGTATAGTTGCGGAACTCAAATTGCCATGATTGATTAAATGTTTCGGTGGTTCTGAAATTAGTCCTATGTTTCCTTTTAATGGAACCCAATCTAGTTGGTGTCTTTTCCAGAAAGTGTTCTCATCATTCCTAGCACTCACTATGAGCATAGATCGTGCACACTTTCTGTGACATATTCCTCACCATTTAGGACTAACGGAAAATTGATTCAACATATTTACTTTGAAATGGAAGTGGGTTGTTGAGGATTTTCGTTGTTGCAAAGGAGATATTGCTGAACTGAATCCGAAATCATCCCTATCTGATACTCGGATGAAGTAATATCATCAGTTAAACATTTTCCAATCCTCTTCATTGGAAAGTAGTTTAGACCAACGCAAATAACCAAACGCAATGAGAAAGCAATTCTCGCTGAATATTGGTAAATTCGCGGTTCGAACGCAAAAAGTCAACAATCCGCTGATAATGTACTCCTAAATCCCACAGATACATCCCATTCTGGAAGGGCAACCAAAATCACAGAATCTCTCAATCCAAACGTGGCCTGAGACACCAATCGTAGTTTTCATAAATTCC
>LUCM01007983.1:5568-18756 GCA_008360955.1 Fasciolopsis buskii
GGTGTATCGAAAATTTGTGTACATCCTTTCTGATGCCAGTTCCGTTACACCAATATAACCCAGTTATCCCCTCGAATTCGATACCTGCGTGACTATGCAGCGGATCAGCTCTCCCCAAACAATCATTATCAGAAACCACGGTAGCCCCACTAGTCGTACTCGTTGTTTTGGGCTGCTCGGAGTCCCGGATTCACAGTATCAAATTCAGTCGCCCGCCCAGCTGGAGATTAACGAATTGAAACCTCGGAACGAATTCAGTCTGCTGTAAGATCGACAAATCTCATCAAGTTAACCCGCGGATTTAGCTTTTCTACGCGCTCAATTGATGAATTGTTCTAGTTTCCGTTAATGTCACTCGTTTGTGTGTGTTCGTTTCTCTACTGATCAAGAGCTGTCGGTCTGTTTTGCTTTGCGCTAATCTATACGTTTCAAGGTGACGACTGTTGCTACCTAATTTCATTTAGTTGCCTTCTCTAAATATTTTTGTTTCATTACTGTTCGGGTTACAGTTGTGTCATTTATTAACGGTCATGATCTGGTGTACTTTGTTACATGATAAACCTGGACGTCTATAAATGGCTTTTGGATTTGTTCTAGAAGTATGTCGGAAAGGTCCGTTTTCAGCTCTATTTATCCGTTTGTTTCCACTTTTCGTTCCCTTTCTTTCAAACGTCAGCTACGCATCGCAGCACTGTATCGGTTTGCAAACTTATTCAAATGTGCATATCGACTTTCTAATGGGCTTTTCTCCAATAAAACTATCTTTTAATGCAACAATGAGTGAGGTTTGATATGATTGGTACAGGTAATAGCAAGTTATTGCTCCTTTTTACTATATACCAGTTGAAGGTTGTCGAATGCAAGGATCAGCGCTTCGAGTAGCTGACCAATACTGTCTGCCATTCCTGTGTAATTAGCGAAACTTCCTTTCGTATATACTATCTGATTATCGATTCGGTTCTCCAGCGGCGTATGCACGCGGTCACTGATCTTCTGGAGGAATGACGATTCACCACGATCGGTTTTCTTGGCCGTAGTACAATGATTGCGGGTGAAAACTGGCTGTGATAACGTTACACCTGCCTTCGCTTTTGGCAACACAGAGTGGAACAATTAAGTTAATTTGCGCGTAGCAACTCGTTGGAGCATTCTACTTAGATAGAAGATGTATCATTGTTAATTATTTTCATCCGAAGGGTGGACTATACCAACAGAACAAGCCAACCTTGAGTGGACGTTTAAAGCGGCATTTGTTTCATTCCCGAGGCCGCAATAGTTACCGCGGGACTGCCTGCGATCCAGTTGCCCATGGTGGACTATTAACGCCCGATTTATACGTAGAACGCAGAAAGACGGAGAATGGCACATCGCAGCGCTTTTTGTGTCCCAAGGCAATCCGGACCATAGCAGAGATCCTCCCATTTCAGAATTTTCTTACCACAGGATTGCTTTCTTCGCCAGAACAGCCCAATTTTTGTATTACAAAGCAACTATCGGCTCACCTGGCTAGATTCAGGTACTTATTAGACCAAAATGGTCGATCAGTCACCGGCTGGCGACTTCTCTCGTGGTACACACACACACACAAACACAAAGACATTCACCTTTGGAATAAGCCAGGGATAATGTTCTCTGATTATACCCCACGTTTTACCCGAGATGGCCAAGTGCAAATCCGGTCTATCAATCATGCGGATATTGATCCGATGGGAAGTAAATGATACGGGATTGACCTCATCCGTTTCCGTCGGTTGATTGAACTGGCCCATGGCACGTTGCGGATCAGGGGCTTCGTCTGTCACAGAAACTTTGTCCGCATCCGCGGTTGTGCTGTAAGCAATCAAACGTGTTAATAATTGCGAGAGAACTGAGAGCGAATAGATCAAATGTGTGGTGTGATAGCTTGAGGATTTGCAATGAAAAATTTAATAACCTCGCACTTCAAATAGGTTACTCAAAGTTAACTGGAAGGATCGAAGATTATCTGCTGTAGCCAGAGGTTCAGTGATCTCAGAAAATCCGCTCGGTTCTCTCCACTTTGAGGCTTTCAACGCCACCATCGAAAATCCTGACAACGTGAAGAAAAAACACTAGTGCTGGCACAGTAGGTATAGTGAAGGAGTTGAAAGAAAAATTACTTTAAGAAATTCAACATTTCGTTTTCGGGGTAAACGATGAACAGCATGAAAAGAAAGTGTGCACATTAGCATAGAAACAACACAACGTAAGTGTGGAAAACGTGTAGCAGAGGGTAGGAGGCTTGAAGCGGTGTCCATTGTCTAGAGGGACGAATGGTATCAACGTCATGAAATGGGGGAAATTCGACTTACTGCATGGCCGTCCACTATCCAATTCGGTCAAACCGAAAATTACTAACTACTTTTAAATAATGATCTATAAAAGCATTAAACTGAACATGAATCGCAGCTGGGTTAGAAGAGAATAGCAGTGGGCAAACGAACCAAAGGTTGAGAGAATGTTTGTGCAATATGAGAAGAGACAACCATAAAGTTTCAGATGTTCCAAAAACTAGACTAAAGTGATGCACCTCATGAGCCACGGGCGACTATGGGATAGGAGGGTTAGACAACATTGACTAATACAAAGAAAGCTTTCAAATGGATAAGTCCAGCTCAATTAGTTCTCCATCAACTTGCTTCAGTTTGGACTTCAATCTGGGAATAATATCCGTAGGAGAAATGAACAAGAGTGAAAAAGCAAAATGGAGAATATGAAGACAGCTTGAATGCAAAACGGTACTGATGATGACACTTAGCTATGATGCCTAGTGCCTCCAACTACCCTGAGGGGACATTGTGAACTCTAGCCCAGAAGTTTGCCGTGACTCACAAGCACATTTCGTTGGTTAGAACCTTCGCAGCCGTTTCTGTGCAACGAAATAACCATCATCATTCGCCTTCCAGCCAAAAACAGCCCTGGGAGGACGAAGGATTGCAGAGAAAAAAGACGGCTACAATTTGAGCTTTTACATTCGCAAAGCGGTAATTTCCGGAGAATTTGAAGCGCTCATTGTCAAACCTAGCCGATGTTTTGATCTTATGTGGACCTTTGGTGTACCTGGTAGTCAGGTCTGGGTTTTTGTACAGTGGGAGGGGATAAAAAGGGTAACTGCCTGCTGAAGTATTAAAAGCTTAAACGAAATTGATAGCCGTTTATGAAGACACCCGTGATGAACTGTTTGTCCGCGATGGGCGAGTCGGCTGCGTGCGGAAAATACTAACGAATGAGCGTCGTCACGCACGTGTTTTCAATCATTCTGATTTGATAGAAAATGAAAGCACGATCGCCACTGTTCACGGTTCACTGCCATATCCTTCAGTGTCTCCAGCCAGCAAGTCGACAAGTCTTTCGGACCCCAACCACGAAGGCGTGAGACACCTACTTTACCTAACTTCGCTGTACATTTTCTCATCCCACGTTGACACGTCATCTGTTGGCCTCCACATGACTTCTTCCACTCCTTAAAAGAAACACAAAATAAGACGAGTGTTCGTGTGTCATACGCAACACGTGACCCAACCAGCGTAGTCTACTAAGTTTCATACGCTGAAACAAGCTATTCTCAGAAGTGGCACCCAATACCAGATTCCTTACCTCAATATTACTCACCCGGTCACTTCATCCAATCCTAGTGATACTACGTAAAAATCGGTTGTCGAAAACCTCCAACCGACGAACATCGCCCACACGCATACTCCATGTCTCGCAACCGTACAACAGAACTGAGCGCACTGTGGCACAGTACACACGACCTTTCAACTTCAGTGAAATATCAGGCCGACGCCACAAGTGCTTCAATCCAGCGTAAGCTGCACGAGCCTTGGATATACGCATACTTACCTCCAATCCCGAGCTACCATCGTTAGACACACAGCTACCAAGGTAGGTGAAACGGTCCACAATCGTCAGCTCCTCTCCATCCAGTATCAAGTTCGGCGTTCCTGTCGTCCAGTCCTGTAACAGTACTTTGCACTTTGAAGGTGCAAAGCACATGCCGAACCGAGCAACCGATCTCAACAGTCTATCTAGTGCCCGTTGTGCATTTCCCGCAGACTCGAAAAGGCACACAACGTCGTCTGCGTAATCTAGGTCACGTAGCTTTCCTCCACTTACCAGTTCGACTCCTACATCCCGGAGACCTCCTAAAGCATCTTCCATCACCTCGTCCATGACGAAGGTGGACCACAATTAACAAGTGTTGTTCCCCAGTTGGGTTGATCAACATGCAACAGTGAAGCACAAGACGTTGCACAATAGCACAACAGCCCAAGCCTGTGGCCTAGCAGGACACTAACACGACAAGGCTGAGGACAATAATACGGGCTTGGGCCATCAAGTCCCGTAGTCGCACAACAGAATAGAACAAACTAGATGCCCCTTTGAGTGGGCAGCCACACAGAAACAGAACGCGGAATTCGAACGGCTAGACCAACGCGCTGGAGAGAGAGAGAGAGGACCAACACAGAACACGGTCGCGCGCCTATTGCTGACCCAGCAACACAAGTCAGAATTCAAGTGAGCTCCATCGGTCATATAGTTTTGTAGAATGGCCTTGGTCGATAGGAGAAACAACCAATCACAGCGCGAATTTTTGTGAATCTTTTCGTGGTCATATGAGAATTTTCAACCGCGCAATACTTAAAATGACGTCAACTTCAAAATACCTGGGAAAGTATAGGTTTTCGTGAAAGATAACAGCAGAATTATAATCCGTGACAACAACAATAAATCACTTAATTTGTCACACTGCTCTTACTATTCTATAAGATTATTAAGTGAGCAAATCACAACCGCGTAGGTGAGCAATTAGTTCCTGACCAGCTTGTCAAGTGCGTTTTCACGCGAGAAAGCATTTCTGATTCGGAATTTGTGTTCAAAACTTAATTCCTCTTGATTAGCGAATTTTATGAACTCTAAGTTGTCCAAAGCTCTGAGTTCGCAGCTCCGCTCAGATTTACAACTCAGGCAAACAAAGCAGTTCGGGAGAAAAAGCGACCAGCATACAGCGGACAAAGTTTGGGGATTTGTAAGACAACATGTGCATGACAAGGGCAGTAAAAAATGAGTGCGCTTTTTTAATTATTGTTATGTGAATAAGCTTCAAAAGGGGTTTGACACGGCAAAAAAGCGACACTGGAAAACTCACAAATTCTCTAGTGGATCTGCAATTTTACTAGAACAAACAAAAACGAGATGCGAGCGATGAATCTGTCCATTGTGACGCGTAAATATACCGCTGGAATCACATGATCTGGCGCCATATAAAGCGCAATTGTCTGGATCAGACCACGGGCGATACGCAGTTTCAAATGATACCAGTGTGCAAAAGTACGGTTGTAAGCGCAGGCAAATGTCTGTTAACCCCAAGAAACGGTTTTGATTGATAGATATGAAACATGAGTGTTACGAAGAGAGCATAACCCGTGGTCTTAATCATTCAGAACGAAAAGAACCAGAACCATGAAGCGGTACAGATCTAGATTTAACAGCTCCATGGGTTAGGCATATTTATGGACCGAGTGACAGTAAAATGACATCAGCTGTTAAATTAACTGATGGAACTGGGGTTCAAATGTCAACTATGCAGCGATAAACGTATAGTTCACCTGGCTCTAGCTGATCGAAAATACGACAGATCATTTATGGGTGAACAGAAAGCTGATTTATGACCATACGGCATAGCCCAATTATCGCGGACTTCCACAGTTCCGTGGAATAAAACTCACGCAATGGAATGTTGTGCATGCCTCCGGGGCCAACCAATTTTGGGTCGCTTATCCCTACGCAACCCAGGAAGAACGTGAGCAGTTGTACGTCTATCATGAGTTTGCCAGTGACGTGAAGAGACCCCGTCTGTGGTTGTAACTTCGGTTACTGGCTTATGCAAATCTTCAGCATAATGAAACTCGACTAGGGGTTCACTGTTCTGTTCTGGTAAGCACTCAGCTGGCAGACCATATGCTGCCGAAGACGTGGTAAAACGATTTGCGACAAATCCAACTTCAGTTCCGTTTTGCGAATTCCCGTTGCTTGGAACTTGAGTTGTAGTAGAAGGATTGATTATTGCCGTTGAAGAAGTAGATGGTGGCTTCGCGGAAACAATCACGATGCGATCCAACTCGTCAATCATTTCACAGTCGCGAGCCACTGACACTGCAGTTAGCATGTTATCCCCTGATGAACAGAAATGACGCCCTTCAGCAAATTCGAAAATAATGTACATAATAGACGCGTTCAGCATTTTAAGGGATGAATACCGAAATAGACAGGGATCCTCGGGTGAGACAGAAGAGACGTAACTGGACGAACAATGCTGGAAAATTTTGGCAAACTTTGCCACGAACATAGTGCAGCGCATTTCCTAAGAATGCTTTTTGTTCATAATCGAAAAATTTTAGGGGGGGGGTTGCTCTGCCTCCCAGAGAATATATAAAGTATCTCAACGCGTTGAGTCCAAGATAGCCTTCTGCAATAAACCAATTGAGCAATAATCAACAGATCAGCATTTCCTATCAAGCGAATGAAAAACACATGGTAATTCAGCTCTAACGATATCTAGTGCGCTGCGTGAAGGACTGTAGGCAAACTAGTAAAATTAATCAATTAGCAACTTTCAAGAAATAATTTAGGATTGTCATTCTCATGTATTATTACGGAGCGGTCGACATGGATCAAATGAATAGCCCCCGGAGCCTAAGCTTCGTCTCATCAACAGAACAACATGTTCCATCATCTCATTACCAGAAATTCACTATGAAATGACAAGTGATTAGCTGATCTTGTTATTGTACCTGTGGTAAAAAAGGGCCTGAAAAACTGGCCTAATCACTTTCACCAGAAGTGTAAACCCCTAAGGAGGACGACCTCGGCGGTGATACATTTCCACGTCATTATTCAAAGAAGCAGAAAATTTAGAAAATCAAACAAACCGCCAAGTCTGGAGTGGGAGTGGTCAAGTGGATTAAACGTTACCAAAAAGATCGGAGGTTCGAATCCCGGATGAGCCGATCACTTTGGTGGATGGCGATTCGCTGTCACCCAACTCGTTACCACAACTAACCTACTGAGACCTAAGGCGGATCTACGTAACTAAGCTTCAAGGTCACGGTTGCCGGTTCCCCCTCTCTTTGTAGTGGGTCCTGGTGATAGTGGAGTATGCCCTTCCTCAGCACTTACGCTCCAAGCATGTCAAAAAGATCCCATCAGAACCAGACAAATTGGAAAGCAAGAAATAAAATTCAACTTAAGTCATTTGGACAAAAGAGGTAGAAATTACTAATTTCGATTTTCTTCAGTTTGTTGCTCGAAAGTATGAAGGATTTAGAAACTCTGTCCGGAAGATTGTTGTTGTGGTCTATATCTGCTATTCGAGCGGACGATAACCGCTAGAAACTATCAACCAGCCAAATCGGAAAGTGCGAAAACAGCGAGTAAAAATTAGATCAGGAAAATCAATCCAGTCTGTATAACTAGTGGACTTATACAATATGCTCTGGCTTCGGCTGATGCCTTGCAGCCCGAATAACGGTGAAAGAAAAAAACTAAGATTGTAAATCAGAAGTGAAAATAGCTTGGATGCATGAACAACGCCAACTGCAGCATTTAACCCCATCGCCCCTACAGAATTTCCTTTCCTGAATGAACCCATCATCAACATCATCATCATCGTTCAGCGTTAAACAGCAATCATTCTCAGTGGATCTCCCGAGGAAGACGATTAGGCACGTTCGACGCGGATACGACTAGCCAGTTGGATGTCGTTGGGCATGATAGTCACGCGCTTCGCGTGGATAACGCACAAGTTGGTGCCCTCAAATAGCCCAACCAAGTACGCTTCGCTGGCTTCCTGTAGAGCCAACACAGCCGAACTTTGGAAGCGCAAATCAGTTTTGAAGTCCTGAGCGATTTCCCGGACCAAACGTTGGAATGGAAGCTTGCGTATTAGCAACTCAGTGCTCTTCTGGTAACGACGAATCCCACGAAGAGCGACGGTCTCAGGCCTATAACGATGGGGCTTCT
The DNA here is from genome assembly GCA_008360955.1 of Fasciolopsis buskii. Classification (NCBI taxonomy): domain Eukaryota; kingdom Metazoa; phylum Platyhelminthes; class Trematoda; order Plagiorchiida; family Fasciolidae; genus Fasciolopsis; species Fasciolopsis buskii. Next base: position 13,609 of record LUCM01007983.1, read on the forward strand.
TGACACCGCCGGTAGCAGGCGCGCTCTTCCGGGTAGCCTTAGTAGTCAGCCACTTGCGCGGAGACTTTCCTCCCGTCGCCTTATGAGCCGCTTGTTTAGTACGGGCCATAGATTGGAGATCAACACCGCTAAGAACGATACACCTAATCTTAGATTAGCTGGTGAGATTCCGCCAGCATATTTTAGAAACATTACGCAAACAACGGCGTTCAGACAGCGACCATCTTCACGTATCCTCTGTCGCCGATGGCCATGTTTCGGAACTGTGCAGCCGGATCGATCTTGTTCGATAAGCGGACGTCACATTGACGGTGAAGATATCTCAAATTGGTCAATGCGGATCGAGCGTTTTACGCACGCGAAGACACCTCGCCGATATAGGGTCAATTAGTGATATCTGCTCAGATAACAAAACTTGTCCACCTTGTCCACTATTCTCACATAGAGGGCGACTTCCATAATCAACTCAACTGAGACGTTGAAAGTGGACAACTATAACGAACACCGATTCCTTTGGTGAAATCGAATGAATGATCACCGTAAGCACATATACAGCTTCAGCTGTTCGCAAACAGCGATTGGAAAATCGAAGTGAAGTTCTGTGACAGGCAGCACTAAAGATGAAACAGCCAGTAAAGACAACACAATGGTTGAACGCATTAAACAGCTTCTACCGGGAAAATGCGCGGAACTGACACAGGCACTGGTAAATAATAGGATAATCAATTTTTATTGTAAGTACTATATTTCATGAATGAAAGATCTACCCGTTCATTCATTTGCGGCATTAACTAAAACAAAATCAGGCCCTTGTGACTGTGTTCTCTTCCCCAAGGTTGGCCATGACTAACATTTGAAATACTTCCCATAGATCATCGCAATTCTCAAGCAGACCCAACACATGTATAAACCCGATCATCTACTGGCAAATTCTAAATCTGTAAAACTCGATTCGCCAGTTGATCGCGATCTTCCCACCACCTTTGGTTGCACAGTATGTGTGCGATTAAGATACAAATACACTGTTGTGATGAAAGACCCATTTTAGGTGACATAGGTAGAGCATTTGTGATATGGGGGCATATTACAGTGCACCGAGAGTGGAAAACCATGACGATGATAGGTCGACCAGAACAATGTATAAGATTCCGGATAGACCGGGCATAGTGGCGAGCCCAGGGATGGTGACCTGAAGTCTACGGATATAAACTAACCAGGAGGGCTGGGAACCGAAATTTTGACGTTTGAAGCAGTAAACGTTTAATTCAATCAGCACCACTCGTGTTTATTCAAAGAAATTGCACTGAAATCATAACAGATGAAATGCTTTTGCGTAGCTCTATGGTACATACGCACAAGCACACCCGAAAACTTTCACTTGAGTGGCATGCATCTGGTCGCAGCCGGGATCAATACGGCAAAGTAAATAAAATATTTGCGTCGGTTGCACCGTGTGCGTTCGACCAAACTAACTCTTCCAATCAGTGCATTAAACCTAAGTTCAATCCTAAAAATGAGATATATAGAAAATAGTCAGCACTGGATCGCTCATCATCACAGACAAATGGTAGGACCGAACACAACACCAACAATCGCAGTATCACGCTTACCGGTAACCATTACAGGCCGTATATTAGCATTCCTCAGAACTCGAATAACCGGTGCACTTTCGGGTTTCAGACGATTCTCCATCACTAACAGACCGAGGAACAACAAGCCTTGTTCTGCCCGTTCTCGATTTATTTTGAGCATCCGCGTGTAGGAAGTTTTTAGCGGGCGCCAAGCTAGGGCCAACACGCGATATCCCTCGCGTGTGTATTCCAGCAGAACTGAGTGAAAATCTGAGGGAACTTTTAATTCAAAAGTAACGTAGCAAACATTTTTTGAAAAAAGCAAAATGGATACGCTGGAGAGGTCAAATAATTTAAACCGAAGTTAAGATTATTAACATTAACGGAGACGGAGGCATTTACAAAAGCACTGATTCAACTTTTGAAGAGAGAGCATATCACACAGCATACTGCCTCTTAAAACGGTGCAAACAAATAGTCAGTAACAACTTGCAAGAGAACGCTTTCTCGGTTACTTGGGGGAACTGCGAAAGACACTGGTTACAGATGTATTTACTGATTGACCAACTTCCAGAATTGGACGGGACGTACAACTGATTTACAGTAATGCTAGCTAGTGGGAATTTCATTTGCCAATCAAATTTCTCATTTACCATTGGCACGCGATTCACCACGGAAAGACATGAAGCACCGTAATGATTTCTAGCAAGGATGAAACTGTTCCAATAGTTTTTCAGTGGCAAGCCGAGGGCCGCTGTTGCAAGACAAACAACGTTGATCGGAATGATTTCAAATCATCTTGCTTGATACAATACATGCACGACTGATATGATGAGTTTTGTATTTGAAGGGATCCAAACACTTTTCAGGCAGGCAAAGCTAGATCGAAGTTAAACTAATTTCGAAAATCGAGTCAAGTTTGGAACGTTTCTGTCGGGTAATCATTTCACGTGGATCTGTGGACGAAACTCAAGTTCAAGGGTATATATATACATATGCGCACATACACACACATATGTATGACTAAGCCTAAATGATAAAGAATTACTAACTGTTCATAATTGCAGCTATTCTGTAAGTTCTTTAACGAGGAGCTTTCGTGTACACTCCATACAAACCACATTCAGATGACAACGATTCAGAGTGCGCGAATGTAAGAACATTTGGACAGAAGAGTACGCACGCAATTCCTTCGATAACTGATACCACCGTCAGTTTCTTGTGATACGTGTTGCTTTAAAGCTGAAGGCGCGCGAAGGTTACGGAAAAAGGAATTGGTGGAGCCCCGAACAACAAAACGCAAAGTTGCCTGCGTAAGAAACATTACCACTATCGCAGTGTCACCATGTCTAATGTTTGTGGCAGGTCAGAAAACTTAGTACAGCGAAAGAGAAAACTTGCTTGTATCACGGCGACACAAAGATTCAATTGTCTCCGGAGCACCTTTGGTGTACAAATTGAAGTGAGAACTATCCAGTACTCGGGCGATTACTGACATGCGTTGAAGACTGGAGGTAAACGGAAACTGACGGAGAATTCCAACTTCGTACGGCAGCTTTGAAAGCAAAATACGGGGGATTCTATGAAGTACCCGTCAGTTACAGGCAGAGTTACATATGGAGGATCGGAGAAACAAATGAGAATGAGGTGCGAAAAAAATGAACGAAATTAAGGAACACAGGAATATTTATTTACGAGGATTTTTAAGCCTCCGATACATCAGATTCACATATCCCAACCAAGACGGTTACACAATGGTGACTAGGATTATTCGGGCTTGGCAGAAGAGCTAGAAAACCTACTATGTTGTCTCATGTCAGTCAAAAGAATCTTACCTCAGCATCACTTTTGAGATTATTTGCAAGAGGGCGCACAATGGCAGGCACAGTCATATCGAATTTGCAGTGGTCTTCGGTGTCCTCGATGAATTCCTGCGAACGATACGGATAGACATAACTACGTGAGACTGCTCGTTGAGTAAACCACCGTGGGAAAAAAGTACGAAATGTAAGTAAAAAACAGTAAGATCAGGAAAGATAGGAAAGAGGCTCACTGAAAGAATGGACTTAAGACGTAAAGGGACAAGGGATAAGTGACTTCTAGCTATCCATTTGTCACGTGTCTGTTGCACGATACAACTGTCATTTCATAGGAGCAGGAAGAATAACCCGAATTTCAGAGTTACTTCGACATTTCGCTAGATATTGCGCGTAAGAGCTGAGAGAGACTAAACCGTTTGTGTCATGATGACCGGAGCCGAAAGTGGGTCTACGTGAGAACACTAACAAAAAAATATATTCCTCATATGATACACTGCTACCAGTGATATTTGGCCGGTCATGTATTAGAAAAAGGCGAGTCAATACATAATCGGAAGTTTAAGAATTTGAACTATGAAAATAGAATTTACTGAATGTGTGCTTAAAGATCCCAGACTCCGGGGATACATAGATTATGGACAAAAATAATGACAAGTACACTATTATTGGCATTATTATTATTACAACCAACTGTGCAAATCAAAGGAAACTAAGAGCTTAAACCTGTAAAGTAGAGCAAAGAACTGTTGTCAATAAACAAAACCTTTGCAGTGGCTTCAGTCAACGAATTCTTGACCGGTCAATTCTCGATGAGATCAAACCACGAAAAGAACAAAACTTCCTGCTTGTTAAGCCAGCAATTAAAACCTCATATAGCATGTACACGTGGACTTTGTTGCTGATTGTTACGTAAAGGACTGTGGTGGACAAATGCGACTTGGTGCTTATTGACGAAGTGATGCCTCCTATGACGATTTCTCAGTCACGGATACCTCTTGCACCAATCACTCAAATCCAAATTTTCTTGGGCCCGACTGGACTGTACAATTTCATTTAACGTGATTATCAGTCATGTTTGCACCAGCTTACGGATGTCAACCAACGGCGTTCAGAATTCTAATTACGTGATTACCCAATTAACATCAAGATTGCAATAAAAATCTTCGTGTGAAGGCCTCCGCAGACAACAGGCAATCTGAAGAGTTTGGATTTGATGATGCACGACGACTTAGTAAAATCGGCCATGAAACTACCTGTGTGACTGCCTCCCTTTTTGAATTTCGAAGCATGTTCTTAAACGTGTCCACGAAGTGTTCAACACGGCTATTGAACTGTGGACGGCATAGTGATGAACGCACGTGATCGATTCCACACCATCGGCGGTGTGCAGTAAACAAAGTTGACACGAATTGATCGTCACTGCCGTCCATTAAAGCTTTGGGATAACCGAATCTGATGAAGTGCCACAGAACTGAAATTATATCTGACACCATTCAATTCATGGCGAACATTTTAAACCAATTACTGTAGGCATTCACCAGAATGAGAAATTTTCTGGCAGCGGTTAGCATGGACTCTGGATCATGGTGTTTTCGGCCTCATCAACATCATCGTTCAGCGTTAACCAGCAAGGCAAGCCTCACTGACCGCTGCCTTTCCCCAGAGTTACACATTTATATAAAAAGAGTGAATACCCAATGGGAACAGGGAGTGGACCTAAACAGGCGGGAAAAAATAAGATACTGCTGCAGCCAACA
>LUCM01007985.1:11219-50919 GCA_008360955.1 Fasciolopsis buskii
CTGGCCAGTTCCATTCCCCCAACTTTGAGCTGGGGAAAGGCCACCGAAGCCGGGCGCTTTATGACGTCCTAAGGCTAGGATTCCTTTGATGATCGCTTCAGTTGGTGGAACTGTTGCATCAGGTCACCAGATGCTTGTCAGAATATCTGCTCGAGACACTGACGCTGAGGGTTAACTAAACTGTCTGATAGTCCCCGAACAGCATAAAAACGGCGCTATTTGTTGTGGATAGGCGAACTGTCAGCTTCACAGGTCGTTTCGTTTATGCCTAATGTTTTCCTACCGGGAATTTACCATAGCGGCAGGAAGTCCTATCTTCAAAGCTCGTTGAGACCATCAGATCTGGCGATCCCTATGCGAGCTTGCGTTGAGTTCACATCTGGTTGTGAGCCGTGATTCATTATACTCACTACCAACCGGGATGAACTGGCGTGGATCAAGAAAGCATAAAAACTGAGCAGAAATTTAGGGTGCCACAGCTCGGCAGATCAGTCCACAACTCACCAAGGCAGCAGAATGGAAGGCATTATTGACAAGCGACCAGTGCTCATTAATGTTTTGAGGTGTGGGTAATCCTAGGCTCACAGTCAGTGCGCTTCAAGATATTGATGGGCGAGTCGGATCAGATAGCCTGTCACGATCTAACCGACACTGCAGCGTGTTTTGAACGCTCAATAAAACACATGGACAACGTACTGCATGCTCAATCATGATCGGGTTCGAGTTGTGTGCTCTCGCCTTGTAGACAGCCCAAGATCCGTCACATTGTATCCGCATCAATGACGACACTGGAACAAGTGCTTCACTTCAAGTACATAGGTTCTACTATCCAACCGAACAGATGGGGCAGAGACCAGATTAAGCTTCGCGTAGAATGCGCAAGGATAGCTTCCCTATAACTTTACGACTCATTGTGGTCTCGCAGCAAAATAAGCCCTCGTGCGAAGCTGCGTATTTACCATTATGCGTCCGTCCATTCCTTACGTGTGCATGGGAAACCTGGCCACTAAGAATAGACGATACAAAACGGCTGGGAACTTCAACCATTGGTTCCCCAGCTATATGGCAAATATCAGGTGGTGTGATCGCTTCTGAAACGCTACTGTGCGTCAGAACTGTATCAACGTCGAACGGCTTCCATCATTTTTCCGAAAACGTCGCCTACAGTGGTTTGGCCGTGTTCTACACCGACCGAAAACGGGATTAACAAAAAGCCGATTACAGTCAATCTTTCTGGACTGAAAATGTCGTCTCAGTGGTCATTTGAAGACGTGGATTAGTACTGCTAAGGCGGACATGGTTTGCTTAGGCCTTCCGGAAGGATGGATCTTTCGGCATCCAGCAGAAGAGCTGAAGTCGAGAATATCGACCGTTTCTGAGGTTTAAATTTTTTGAATTCTACGGAGGAGCCTGAACAAATATAGGTGCTTGGGACGTTTTTTGCGTGTCCACAGAACGACTACCTCGTAAGCTGTTCTCAGAGGCAGGCAATGGTTGGAATACGGGCCAAAGTTGTTTGTCGATGAAAAGTCAGTGGACTGACCCGTGTAGATTTAGTTGAACTATCGGGTTGGGGTCCACGAGATCCCTCCAACAGATGGTTGGAGACGGCAGGTGATATGAATGAATGGCACAATCAGTGTTGTTTTTGCTTTAAAAATCTTTGTCATCTTTCGTATTTTTCCAGTGTACTGCCTCGGGTTTGATGTTTCAGTATTTTTCGTCATTTGTTCCCTTTTGGGTAGACAGCGCTGTGAGACAGTAACCACAACCAGCGCATTTTGATGGAAGGTTAATGGATGTGGAAGCAGATTGGGTGCGAAGAGGATGCATTCCACGTGGACGTTGATATGTATGACTAGATTGTATTTTTGCGAATAAAAATTTCTGTTATTATTTCATTGCGATAATCTTCCGTCGAAACAGGCCATCATTTGCAGTTCTCATCGGCACCCTTCGACAGTTCTAGGGACCGGTATTGCATTTGCCGTTTTGTTATATATATATATATATATATATAATTTACTACAAGAAATTCTAGAACACTGATGGAGCGAAGTCGAGCAATGCATGGGAATTACTAAAATTATGCCTGCAGACATACTTCAAGTTATAGGGTACTTTTTACCGGCAAGTTAATGGAACGCTAATGAATCCACCAGTAACTGGCTTCATTGCAGAGGCAGTGGTGCAGAAATTTGAGAGGACCATCCCGCCAGATATCAAACGAAAACTGTGGCTGCGCTATGTTGATGACACATTTGTTATCGTTAAACGATCTGAACTACAACGAAGTTTCACCGTCACCAACGGAGTTTCCGCGCAAACCAGATTCATCATTGAGACACAGCATGGCAACAGTCTACCGTTTCTAGACGTTTTCGCCAAACGGGCAAATACAGGCACATTGAAAACGTCCGTATACCGCAAAAACACGCACACAGATCACATCCTACAATTTCAAAGCAACCATCCAAGCTGCCACAAAAGAACTGCATCAAGATACTTTAAGAGAGCACAATCCCACTGCAGCACCGCGGAACGAAGAAGACATGAAAGATTTTTGTTTCAAACGTTTCTGCCCAACGGTTGCACTTGAAGCTTCATCAGATGAAGCACCAACAAAAACAGTACCGATAGATGATCACCGAATAGACCAAAAGCACAAGCCAACAAAAACCCTGCGAAGAATTCTGTCGAAGACCAAAGAACCGACAGCTGACAAGAATTGAACTAACTTTGTCTATCCAATGGACTGCAAAGACTGCAAACACCAGTACACGGGACAAACCGGAAAGAAATTCGGAACATGGATTCAAAAGCACCAACTGGCAACAAAAATGCACGATCCACTTCTTAATTTCAGTTCACGAAGTCCATGAAAGTCACAAGTTCAACTTGGAAAACGTAGGGATCGTCGCCCAGAGTAGAACACACCATTCAAATGAATTTCCCGAAGCTGAGCACTCATCGGAAAGGTCGATAAACAGATATATCGATCTGGATCACGTATACCTATCGATCCGATCAGAGAACCAATCAACACAAGCCAGTCGGAATGGATACTGATTAAGTCCACAATATGTCAACACTAGACGAAGGTGTACAAAGCAACTGCTAATCAACACTACTCTACTACTCACCAAGAGCAACCAATCAACACCGACTAAAGAATAAGAGAGCCATTTAGATGGACAATGGCAACCAGACGGTTGCCACAATATCATGCTACTGATGAAGTCACCTGGACTGGTGTTGATAAGTTTGCAGTCGAATTGCGCAGCTCAGCGAACAAAAATAGCGCAGGTATATAGTGGGCGATCGATGTTCTAGTTCGCTAACGTTCCGACTGCCGTGCGTAGTCTTCCTCAAGGCAAGTTTTAGAGTCAAATAACCCTGAAGGAACGGATGTTGGGCATGAGTGCCACCGGTTCGTCTCGAATGATTCTTCCGCTCTACAGAAAGCGGTTGGCTACGCAAAGGCCAGAGTTACATCTTCAACCTCGAATAAAAAGTCCTACTCTGAACTGGGCGAGAGAAAAGTATAATAGACCATAACGCATACGACCATGAACATGACTGATGCTGCCACAACGAGACTGCTCCTTCACGTGTTGTGACGGCTTGCGTGCCTCCATGGCCCAACGATCTATACAGGATGGCTTATCTCAAGTCGAAGATCCAATCATGCCTGGAAGGTCAATGGGTAGAGACCTAACGAAGTAGTCTCCTGGTCGTCGAAGTCGGAGGTTGATCCGAGTTAGCAGCTCGGTCAGAAAAACGAGTGGAAGAATAACTGATCCAGGTAGATGGGCTTCAACTCAGCTGTATCCCGCTGCGTTGCGGTCAAGTTCTTCTTAGAACCAAAGGCTTTAGTTGAGAACCCTAATCGTTCTTCTGCCTAGCGGCTGAACTCCCTAGCAGTACCCGTTCATCAAACTCTATGAGTTACACGCCTACAAAGAATTCCGTACTGCATCGATCGTCGCGCAGGATAACCAGGACCACGCTGCCCATTGCATCGAGCGGGGTTGGTAGTGATAAGTATGCTACTCCTCAGAGTTCCCTCTCTTTTATTCAACCTGTCTCTTCTGTCCCCAACCGAATCTCTCTGCCTGCACTCTCTACCCATAGTAGCCCCACTGATCACACGCCTGATACTCGCAACGGTTCGTTGTCAAGTAGTGTAGTAGGTGGTTTTCAGTTCGTTAGCTCACATTTTCTCAAACCTCGTCAGTCTTTGAATCTCGGTTCCTTCAATGTGTGCACCTTAATGCCGGCTGGCCAATAGGCGTGCTTGGCTCTGACAGTAGACTCACTTTCGATTGATGTCTGCTGCGTGAGTGAAACACGAATTCAGGATTCGAGTAGAGTAATTCAACTAACTGCGCCAAATTTCTCGTGAGGATATTTCCTTGCACACTTCAGGAGGCGAAGCAGCTCAAGCTATGGGTCAACGTGGTGTAGGAATAGTCTTGAGTGAGAAAGCTGAGGCAACCCTTATAGACTGGATCCCAGTTAACAGTCTGCAGGGATCAGTCGGCGTCCGGAAGGATAGTAGTGTTAAGCGCAGTTTATGTTATCTCGGCATACGCTCCAATAGACTACAGCACGGACATGCAAAGAGACGAGTGTTACGATGACCTTGTCACCCTTGTCAGGAAGAGCAGAGCCTCTGACATCTGGCATCTTTAGTGCATCGGAGTCCTGTTTAGGTGGGCGATGCGCCTTGCCGGCTCAGCGAACAGATAACAGGAAAGACTTTTTCAATTATGTGCACACAACAACCTATTCCTATCTAGTACGAATTTCCGACACAGTTCGCGTCGCACAGCGAAATGGCGCTCTAATTCGACAGGCGGTCATATTGCAGTGAGCTACTGCGGGCGCGATTCTGTCCAGAACTATAAATCACACCGGACCACGTACGTCAATTCGGACCATGCGTTAGTTTTAATGCGATTTTTACTGCAGCTCAACGGCCATTGACGCAGGCCACAAACCCGATTGGCTGTCGAACGCTTGTCTGATTCGGCTATTCGCAACAGCTATGAGCAGAAACTGTTCGAGGAACTAAGAACTCCGATGAGCAGCAATGTGGACGAGCAGTGAAATCAAATTGAGCAGGCTATGCATTTGGCGGCAGATTTCGCCTGTGTTCCTAGATCTAGCGTTCGTCAAACACACTGGATCTCGCAAGGGTCGCTGGGTCTAATGGGGCGAAAACGCCAGCTTCTCAACTGCAAGGAGGCGAATAAGATGCGTCGACAGTTGCAGCGTCATTTAGCGATAAGCCTTAAGAATGACCACAAAAGCTGGTGGGTTAAGGTAGCCGAAGAGATGGAAGTAGCGGCCGCTTCAGGCTCATATGAGACAGCGGTGGGCGGCGAACTTCGGTGAGCGAAGTCGTCTGCGATAGAAATGGAGATCTCATCCATAGTAGACAACAAAGGCTGAACCGTTGGGGTGAGCACATCAAGGATCAGTTTAGCTGGTCACACGTTATCATATCTAGTTCGACGTCTGGAGCTGTGAATCCTTGGGAGGTGTCACTTGATCTCTCAACGGAAGTGGAAGTGTAGTCGAATATTCGGCTTCTGAAGAGGGGAAAAGCTGCCGGTCCCGACGACCTTCCCCAATTCTCTTCGAATTGGGTGGAGAAGTGCTGATGAAATCACTTACCTCCTTGCTTCGTGATATTTGGAACGAGGAGCGTATCCCGCTATCGTGGGGTGAGTCATTGATTATACCCATCTTCAGGAAGGGTACACGAAGTGACTGCTGCAATCATCGTGGGATTAGTTTAATTCCGATAGTTACTAAGGTCTTAGCTTCGATACTGCTGCACCGTTTGACACCGATCCGCGAGAGTAATATCCGCGAACAACAGACCGGATTTCGACCAGGTCGAGGTTGCATCGACCAAATATTCACTCTTCGACAGATACTCGAGACGCGCCACACGCACCACCGCTCTACGATCGCAGACATTCTCGAAATGAAAGGTGCTTTCGACTCCGTGGATCGACCGGCACTATTCAGTGATCTCCATTGGAAGGGTATGCCAACGAAGTTCGTGGACCTGTTGCGAGCATTGTACTCGCATACCTATGGTCGCGTTAGGGTATACGGTGAACTGTCAACTTCATTCGAAACGACTAGTGGCGTTCGACAAGGATGTCCCATCTCCCCATTCCTGTTCAACTTCGTCATGGACGAGGTGATGGAAGATGCTTTAGGAGATCTTCGGGATGTAGGAGTCGAACTGGGAGATCGAGAGAAGCTGTGACCTAGATTATGCAGATGACGTCGTGTGTCTGTTTGAATCCGCGGACCATGCACAACGCGCACTAGAGGTCGGTTGCTCGGTTTGGCATGTGCTTTGCACCTTCAAACTGCAAAGTGCTGTTGCAGGACTGGACGATGGTAGTGCCGAACTTGGTGCTGAGCGGAGAGGAACTAACAATTGTGGACCGTTTCATCTAAGTTGGCAGCCGCTTGTCGAAAGATGATAGCCCAGCAGTGGGGCTAAACACGCGTATATACAAGGCTCGAGCAGCTTATGCAGGACTGAAGCACTTGTGGCGTCGGCCTGATATTTCACTGAAGTTGAAAGGTCGTGTGTGCTGTGCCGCAGTGCGCTCAGTTCTGTTGTACGGTGGCGAGACATGGAGTATGCCTGTCGGAGATGTTCGTCGGTTGGAGGCTTTCGACCACTGATGTCTACGCAGTAGGGCTAGCATTGGACGGAGTGATCAGGTGACTAATGTGCGGATCAGAAACCTAGTACTAAGTGTCAATTCTGAGAATACCTTGCTTCAGCGTGTGAAACTTAGTAGACTACGTTGGTTGGGTCACGTGTTGCGTATGGCGAACACTCGTCTACCATGTCGCGTACTATTTTGTCTTCCAGTGCATGGAAGAAGCATTACGGAGATCAACAGATGACGTGGCAACGTGGAAGAGAAAATGCACAAACTTAGGTAAAGTAGGCGTCTCATATCTTCGTGGTTGCGGTCCGAAAGGCCCGTCAACTAGGTGACTGAAGACACTGAAGGACATGGCAATGAACCGCGAACAGTGGCGATCGTGTTGTCATTTTCTATCGAATCAGAATGATTGAAAACACGTGCGTTTGTACAGTTAGACTGTGTTCCGTGTGTTGGCTGCAGCGGCATCTTATCTTGTCCCACCTGTGTAGGTCCACTCCCTGTCCCCCTTGGATATTCACTCTTTTTATAGAAACATGTATATCTGGGGAAAAGGCACCGGTCAGTGAGGCTTGCCTTACTGTTTAACGCTGAACGATGATGGTGACGATGATGATTCGTCAGGTCTCTACTCATTGTCCTTCCAAGCAAGATTGAATATTCCACTTGAAATAAACTATTCTTTGTGGTCCATGCAATCAGAGAAGCGTGAGAACCGTCATAATATACCAAGAGGCAATCTTATCGTGGGAGGGTATTCTGGGGATCGTTGAACTTCAAATCGAAAACCACCAAAAGATGTATGAACAGGGAAACCGGCAACCGGCTTCCAATAATTAGCGAACGCCCCATTCTGTTCTACTGCTTTGTAGGTCAGCTCTTCTGACTAAGTGCTCGCGACGAGCCCTATAAGGCAATCCATACATAGGTCTGGGCAGCCAGCTAGTGCCACGCCCTTCCCCCAAGGATTTGGTTTATAATCGAAAATGTACAAGAAATGTCGGAAAGAGTTGTCATACACGCTGATACCTTCACAAGCAAATCTCTTTTTCTGTTATCCGTCTGCCGAGTTCGTCTCCTTTTCCACCAAGATTCCGATAGCACTAGATCGCCACTCGGAATTGTGTTGAATATTACTTTCTCAACAGCCTAAATTAAAATATTTGTGTACTTTAATCGAACGAAACATTGTGCAAAAAATGCGTACAAAATGAGGAGGCCAAACCGAACAGGAAAAAAGAATTTGACCAACTGAAACGGAAATCCAACTGTATATCCCGTCTTATATAGACTCTTCCCTAACGTGACAACTACAGTTTACTCAGCACCAACCCGAAGGCGCAATAGCAGCGAGTGAAAGCGCTAGTATGACAGCAGCTGAACAACACAAAACGACCCAGAAACACAGACTTGACTTGACCAAAGCAGCCAATGACGTTGTTGTTTGGTCTTTTAAACTACCCAAGTATACTCCGATCTACACAGTATGTCATTACATGCCAACAGCGAGATCGGTAAAGTAGATCGGAGTATATGCAACCCGACGTTTTTGATTCAGCAGTGTTTCGACAACTTCCCAGCGCATCGACCGGCTAGCCGGACAGTACGTTTGAGAAAAACTGTGGTAAAATGAGAAATCCATGAATATACGTATTCTTCGTTGAGATCTTTAATGACTGTGGGCCTATTAGCAGTAACCGATCCATGGTGCAAAATAAATTGATAGATTAAGTTTAACATGCACCTCTTTCCTGAAGGGAGACATTCTCACTAGCCAAGTAGCATCTTAATCCGTTTTTTGTTTACATATTACCATTTCACGCCCAATCTATCACAGTCCGGATATATTTTGGCTAAATCTAACCAATGGTCTTGACTGACATTCTGGAATGATTACAATCGAACGACCAGTTGTGTTTTTATGCTCTTTATGACATGTAACAAATGAAGCAGTTGCTACTTCGCAAACATCAGGACCGAATGACGTTAGGAGTGTATCGAAAAATCGATGCGCCATGTATTGGCTTTTACTGGGAATGATATAATATTAATAACAACGTGTTATTAGCATTATATGGTTCACAGTAGTTGATATTTCGCCTGTAAAGCAGAGGTCAGCCAGCTGATTTACTCCTCATAAAACCATGTCTACCCCGGCATGGTATGGGCCGCTGCTACAGAGGCCGGGAAATGAACTTCGAACATTTTCGTCACCTAGTTGGCTTAAGTCTCTCACAGCCCCACGCATTCGATCTGAGACGGCCCATGGGTTCAGCCACCGCGATTGCCTTCTCCTGGCTGCCATGCAAATCTCATTTGCCCAGAGTGACATGTAAAAGCTTGCACATTGATCCAGCTAGGACGTCTGCAATCTGTTTAACAATGCCTAGCCGGATTATTTCTTGGTCACCAGGGTGAGCTTAATTTAGGTCGCCTGAGAGTCCAAGTTTGACATTTTAAGTAAATAGAATGACCCTATTCAAGTAGGGGATTAGATGAGTTTAGACTCCTTCGGTCGTTTCTGTCCAATCTGAACATACTCACAAGTGATTCAGGAAACTCATCAGGCTTAGCCTGACGCTGCTTAGCGGCCTGTCCTTCAACCTACAGGAGCCCACCCCCGACGCCTAATTAACCTTCAGTTTGGATGGGAACAAAGGACTTTTAGCTGAATTTTGCACGACGGGTCGACTTAGTCGTGCCTGCAATTCTTTCCTAGAACAGACAACCCTATTTTCCTGGTTGGGATTGCTATCGACGGACATCCAGTAGGTATTGTGCTTTTTATTGGCGTTGAGAGGTGGGGAAAGGTTGTCAGCGCTTTTCCTAAACTCCAAGGGCGCTAATTTATTTAGGAAAGTTCTTTGCATTTGCGTCCTGGTAACGTCTAGTCCCGTTTCCGGCAGCTCAACTGAGTTCCTTCCACCGGGGGTCTCAATCCACTTTTGTAACTCTTGTCAGCTGCATACCCAGGTTAGTCCTGGCTGTCATGTGGTCGCCATTCATCAAAGCAGCGCATTTCTGGGCGACTGCGCACGTTACTCTCATAACTTGTGATCGCAGTTTATAAGCGATTACAGACAACCGAGTGGCGATGTAATGTTTTTGTTTGCACCCGTCCCACGAAGCCCGCCTTCCGTAGTTCACGGTTTTAACACCTAATAAACATGCAATGGATTGACATCAATCACTTGGAGGACCGATATAACGTCCTCGTTATTGCGCGTAACGGCTGAGAACCTTTCCCCGTGGTCTTTAGTAAAAGCCTTGTGAACACAGGCAGCGGTGACTCCTCTGCTGGATGCATGTTCGTTACTGCGATTGACTGAGCATTTTGCGTCCATGAATTAATTTCCGTTATCATGTGGATTGCCCGTCTTAGTGTGAAAGCCATTTCCTCTTTGGCTTGGCTGATATCAATACTCTGGACAGACGAATTTTTCCAGGTTCACGTCTATCATCTTGAGTAGGTTGGCTATCTTCCGACGATCGTCGCTGCTGTCCCGTCATGCTCCCCGCAGGTTCGGGAAGTTTTTACTATACGTTACCGATGGCACGTGCTTTGTTTTCAGTCACAGCAATATTAGCCTCAAAACCTGAGTTACCACATGTTCTACCGCAGCTGGAGCCGGTCCATGAGCGGCTGTTTGGCAGCGATATTTCCTAAACCGTCAGGGATCCGCACCCGCATAAACCTCGAGTTCCCCTTTGAGGCCATAATCACTAGGGGAACGAACTTCCAAGTCATCTGAGTTCTTTGACGCCTGATATTTTTCGGAACATCATAGGCGATTGCTAGTATATTTAAGCACGGGTCTGACATACCAAAAGCCTTGACGGCGCGACCAGATGATTTTTCCGTACCTCGCAATTTTGAGTAGGGCTTAAATACCCCAGAATCTACAGCTTTGCTTTATGTTGACGATGAAAGACCCGATGGATAATAGGAAAGAGAATACAAAGAGGGAATGAACAGAAAATTCACTGTTTTTCGACGGAGCAAAAGATTAAGGGAGCTACACGTCACAGTCACTCAGAACCGCAACTCTGAAATTTAACGAAGGTTCCAGATCTGGTTTAATAGCAGGTCCCCGAAAAACAGCGATTCCGACAGTCAGCGGCTAGATTTCTCTTTAGAAAGCGAATGTCCAGATTCTGCTTTTGTCGGAGGTCTGCTACCCATGAGGGTCAGCAGCTCACAATTACCCTGGACAGTATCAACTCATGCAAAAATGTCATTGATAATCTTATTGGCTGCCAAATGGCTTGCCGCCGAGCACCGGAAATCCACTGCACAAACCAGGATTAGCAGAGGGCCCTCCTCAAATTGAATTTCAGTGACGTCTATTAGAGGAGCTACAGCTCTAAAGCCCATTGGCATTTAGGTATTAGTACAGTCGAACCCTCGCCTCACCCTTTGCTATTCCCATACTTTCATAAGCCCATCAAAACGCGGCTAGCTAACCCTATTTGAAACTTTACACTTCCACTTCAACCCACACTATCAAGGCGAAAAGCTCCCTACGGCCTTATGTGGGATGCAGCTCTTGGGCCAATATGATGTTCTGTATACGCCTCAGAACAGGAAATTCCATCGTCCTAAATGGCCCATACAAGCAGTGCCCCCACCAAGCCCTGGACTAGCTTCCCGACCCAGGGCATTGTCTTTCTACCTAAAGATCCTACTCCGGTCGTTTTTAACAGACATCGAATCCTGCGTTCGTTTTTTCTGCCACCCTTAGATGGTATCCAGTTCAGGTTGCTGCTCCCTCTTAATTACAGAATTCATTTCCATATTGTGTCGTAAAATACTTCGCTGGTCACACGGGATTCCTAATCTGCCTGTTGGCTAATCGGAATTTGCCTCCTGTTAGTGTGGTTAGACGACTGAGCCTCCACCTGGTTAACTTTGGTTATCCCGCCATAAGACACTAAATTTTCGGATCCGTTGTTCTGTTTGCTGCCACTCCATTTCCCCTCCAACGTAAGCAGCGATCGCAGCGTACTAGCTATTTTTCGCATCTACTGCCCGGCCCATCGAACCTTTCCAGCACACCGTTGACAAATCGTTTTTATTCAAACCGTGGAAGGCGTCAAGCTTTACATCCCTATCTAGATGATAAATAAGCTTACAGAAGTGGTTTGATAACTTTCCAGTACCATAGACTTTATTCCTATCCACTTTTCGTTGCAGGCGTTCCGCGTCTGTTTCCGAATCCACCCAATATCGTCCGAAACTCACATCTTTGGTTGTCGCCGTCCAGCGGCTCCGTTTCTAATGCTTCACTCAACATTCGATCAACCTTTACCTCTTGGCAAATAACTGTCGGCCCACCGACCGCCGAAGTTCGACAATGCATTTCTTGTACCCATCCGCCTAATTTCGGTTCTCCGGGCGCGTCTCAACTTTCGCTCAACAACTGAGTCGCCTACCCCTGTTAGCTTCTCGTCACTAACATTCTACCACTGCTAGTTCTGTATCTTTTCACACTGTTTGTGCCATCCATTTATTCGTCTCACTGTAGGTCTTTCCACCAATTTCCACTGAAACTCAACCGTTGCCTCCAAAGCCATCCTTTTTGTATCGACATGAACAAATTTGATGCGAGAACAAACCTACACTGTGACAATACATAGGTCTTTCTGCGGTCCAATTCCGTCCTGTTTTCCAGAATTCCTATCCCATGGACGAACCACTCTAGTACTTCTTACACAAATGCACTGGCATGTGCATGTTCCGGTCTCTTTTTACCTACATATACAATTTGTTAGTACGTAATATTTGTAATAATTATCCATGCTTAGAATTGGCCATGCCAATGTGAATAATTCTCGTCAATGGAGGAACAAACACAAAAATGTGCTGCACAGCCGGACCTTTCGTTGTGAGCATATCCGATGGCACCTACGCTCCGAGGTCACAAGCTGCTGCTCAAGGTCGCATTTTTTCATTTCTATCTAGTTCCAGTTGCAGTTGGGTTACAGGACTATATGGGGAGATGCCTGATCTTCCAGTTTTTGCACCAAGATCTCCTTGGATCAGACGAGGCTTCGACAACAGGGGGGTGGAAACCCTCTTCAGTATTCTGTCCTCTCCAAACACAGAGGGACATACATTGTCTAGTCTCCCTTTGAATTCGCGCACTAATCCCACCTCGACCACATCCCCCGGTAACCTATTCCAGCAATTCACCGCTCGTATGGTAAACGATGTTTCCCAAACCGTTGGTTACCTGTGACCTTTCCTTCTTTCTGTATCACTCCCCCTTATCTAGAATAGGGCTCCCCGGTGACCCCGTATCTCGGTCAGACCACTAATGATCTTGAAAGCCTGTATCAAGTCACCTGTTTTTCTATGTCTTTCCAGGGCGTGAAAGCCAGGCGTCTTCAGCCTCTGCCCATATACCATGTGCCTAAAATATACAAACCAATGTTTGAATCACGCTGAACATATTCTTGCATTTTACCATCTATTACCAAGTACGGTCTCCATGCCTGGACACAGTATTCCCAGTTCAATCGCACAAACGCCTTGAACAGTAGCAGAAAAAATTTAGGCCTCCTAGATCCTATGGTTCTCTTTAGTTGGCGTATGGCACGCCAGGGCTTCTTGATCGTGTTCTGATATTGCAGACTCGGTTTGAAGTCCGCACTCAAGACCTCTAACGAGGTCCCTTGTTGGCTTGGTTTGTTCCATGGCGACCTGATGTCCGGGTGGATCCATGTAAAGAGAGGAATTCTCATCCCTTTTCATGAGCCGTTGTCATTTATTTCAGTTCAACGGAAGATCCCTTCTTACCGACCACTGGTAAACTTTATCCATATCTCACCGGATAACATAACTGTTTGCTGTCCCTGGTAGTTTGATTTCGTCGGCAAACGTGAGGCCCGGATTTTCTAACCCATAGGTTAAGTCGCTGACATACACTAGTGGCCCTAAGACAGCCCCCTGGGGCACCCCGCTGTATAGTAATCCTCTGTCCGATAGACACCCCTCGACTAGCACCCTGAAAGAACTATCCCTCAGGCATTGTGCTATCCAGTTCTTCACCTTATCATGCATCCGAAAGCCTTAACTTCCTGGTCAAGAACCCTGTGGTTCACGGAACGAAAGGCTATATGAAAGTCCAGATACCAGACGTCTGCTCTTTCACCACTGCTGATTCCACCTGGTACTTCGTCCAGGAAGCTCAGAAAGTTGGTCAGACAGGAATGCTTGTGCCAAAAATGTGTTGCTCTACCATCATTAACTTGTTGGCTTCCATGTGATTGGCTATCTTGTCGCGAAGCGCCCTTCCGGGAGTTTTCAGCAAAATGGACGTCAGGCCCACCGGTCTATGGCTGTCACAGTTGTCCCATTCCCCGCCTTTATGCACCAACATGAGTGTCGAAGTCGACTGGCCTCCGGGAAGCCGCCCCTGGACCAGCGATGCCCTAAAGAGTTGGGTGAGAGTTTTCACGGGACCTCCGCCAGAGGCTTTACTATCGGTGGGTGGATCCCATCAGGCCCCGCTGCGTTCGACAGGTCCATTTTTCAGGCTGTCCTGCAATCCTACTCCCGTGATCACTCCGTCCGGTATCGCCACCATAAGGGAGGCGAGGCTCGCCTGCATTCAGCATGAAAAACTCCAACAGACAGTCGGCTTCTCCTGACTGTCGGTCGAACTAAGCCCCAGAATGTTTCCCACCCCGTCTGCAGCCTTTCGCAATGCTGCCTTAGACTGCTCATAATTGTGGTATGCTTTGGGGTTGCTTTTAGTGGCCCATAACCATGTGTTCGTCGTAGGCAATTCGGCACTATCGTTGAACGCGCGACATTCTCCGTCTCTCCGAGATATACCTTAGGTAATCTCGGTAGCCCTGTGTGTCCTTAACCATACAAAAGCCCTGTTTCCGACTCCTGTCTCTCGTGATCCTGCTTATCCACCATGGTGGTAGCCCCTCTTGCTTGATTCTGTGGAAGAGTGCCACTGATTCAGATGCTGCTAACAGGATGCTCTTAATCGCCTCCCACTGACGATCCTCGCAGTTGCCGCTATATCTGCCTCCCGCCGAGTTTGGAGACCCAAACGCAGCAGTCCTTTTTCATCCATTCCTCGGGTGTTCCTGCCATGTTTTTCGGGGCTACCATTGTTTACAGACTTAGTCGATTGCGGATTATGGCGTGGTCGCTCCCACCTGTCGGCTCTTCCAACTCAAGGCTCCATATATCTTTCGGTGTTCTCGTTAGCACCAAGTCGAGGATTGAAGAAACGCGCCCAAATCTCCATCTAGTCGCTCGGATAACGTATTGAATCATCTCACTTTCGCGGGCGAACTGCAGGAGTTGAATCCCAAATTTGTCTTCCGGGGCTGTCTCGCAACCCCAGTCAATCTCAGGTGCGTTAAAATCACCCAGCATGAGAAGCTTACCTGCAGACCCTGTAAACACACTGAAAAAGAGAAACAGTTCCCTTTCTTACACTGGGGTCGACTTCGGGCTACGATACACATCTGCAGCTGAGATCCTCGGGCTTCCAGTTGCGATGCTGACTTCCAGAGCTTGTATGTGTGGAGTATGCATTTTACGGCTCTCCTGCAGGTCGTATCTTTCAACCACTAGTATCAGCCTCCTCCCCACTATTCTCCCATCAGTTCTATCAATTCTGAGGAATGACTAATCCCGCGGCAGCAATTCATTGTCACCCTCCCCCGGCCACAACCACTTTTCAGTGGGAAACACCACGTCTACATCGAGAGACCTGGATTGTATCTACGACCACTAATTACCCAGACTTTCAGCAGGTCTTCTTTATAACTCCTCCGCCATTTTTCTGGCCACTGAGCGAACCGGGTTGCCGCATGATCGGAACTTAATTCCGAGTTCCTCGCCAGCTTTCTGCATGATGGTCGAGAGCCCCACCTTCGTCTCTGAGCCCAAGTCACCCTTGTTTCGGCTCTCCCGGTGTACGGTAGTCACGAGTGTCGGATCCCGTTTTAGGGGCCCGAAGTGCGGCAGCTCGCTGTGTTCACCTCCAGCCCCGTTGCACGGGGTGATATTCAGGTGCTCCTATTCAGCCAACTTTTGAATTCTCAATCTGGGGACTCAGGCGACCTTACGGTGATCAGTCTTACCTGAGTATGTAAATTACCCTGTTTGATTTCCATCTCATCGAGGACTGTTTTGCTTTTTAGCTGCCTTTACTGGGACAGGATGGATCATTGCAACTGTGAAAGTTGCGGAAAACGGTTTCAGTTCCATTTAGTTCCACATCATAGTAGGCTGGTCTGCCGAACCGTTGGTCAATTCGTACCGCATATTCCACTCCTGATGCCATCCAAATGTTATTCAAAAGTGATAAATGCAGCTTTTGTGACCTCCTGGTTTAACTAACCTCAGCCATTTCTCTGGTATGCCTCAGAGAATAGCATCATCATTCTGGTTTCCGGAGCTTGATATGCATCTTATCAAATTTTCTGGGGTAAAATCTTAACAATACGTTCGACTTCGCGACTCTCCTCTTCACTTCCATCAGCTTACTGGACGGGTCTCATCTACTCGGGATTCCTTGGGCATCTCTTTCTGCTCTAGTTTCGGGAATCCCTTAATGGGCGGCCTTTGGGGTTTTTAGCTGTGAGTGAAATGCAGCCTCTATGCCTGGAAGCCGCAATTTCTGCACTTGGGGGCCTTAAATACGAATAGCCGGCGAGGATCGTGCCTCACAAATGCAGTCCACCTAGCTGCCATCGGACGACGTAAACGGTATTCTCTGTCAGTGAGTTCTCAGGACAGTTTTGTGTACCATGTGGGCACTATGACCTACCATGCATGCACCCCCCCTTAAGTTTAGTTGCATGTCTCACTCTGCTGCGGATTGTGTCACAGTAGGATCACAGTAAGTGTATTCCTGATTAGATATATCCGGGTTCGAAAAATCGTCTGCAAAATAGAGGTATTGGTCAGCCAGATGAAAGTCCGCTATGGAAGCTGCGAAAGATAATGCTCCCAAAGATCTCTGTGGCTACATGCGGCGCAATTCTTAGACGTACGTTGAGTTTTATTCTAGCAAAGCCACCGGCTATTCCCCATACCAATTTGTTCGGTACCCTAATTTTGTTTATAAGGGACGGCGTTTGGCGGAATTGGACGCCGTTTGGGAGTCTTCGTAAAGCATTCGTATTGAGGCGGTTTTCTTATATGTTAATTGCTATGCCCAGAGATGATAAAAAGCACGAAAGACCTTAATCTTTTGCAGGAAGTTGCAACGTGATCCGTGCACCGAGTCCCGCGTTTCTGGCGGACAGCTTATCATATCCCCAAAAACCTCTTGAATAAATTCAACGCGATAAAGAAAGGTTTTCTGGTCCTTATTTTTTCAAGCACATCATAGTCCTCTTTTGACCATTGGCAAAACCGTGAAGGACAGACTACTCTCAGGCAAAATACCCTGTTTTATGGTAACTTTGCGCAAGTTGCGGATTATCTTTGCGGAGTGCTTCAGCATATCAGCGTGGGAAGTTCCCGAGATGGCTTTCATAGTTCTAAGTATTTTGGATTTTCTGGGTCCCTGTGTCTACAACTGTCTCACATGCGTTCTCTAATTTGTGGGGAGTCTGATTTGCCTAGAAGGCAGCCTCGAGCAATTCCGCCAGCTGGACCCTAGATTGTACATGCGGGCATGGGCCTCTTTGGGGACCTGCTAATAATCTCACTCAACCCAGAAGATCTTTTTTCTGCTAAATGATTGTAACGGAGCCGTCCATTCCGTTCATTTTGCACAAGACTATGAAGGCAGCATGGATCAGTGGCGCAGCAGAGGACCCGAGCAAGATGACATCCCACTTCTGATTTCCTTGTTCCTTTGTCTTTGAAGCCCGTTTTTGATTAAGTACGAAAAATGAATAAGGCCATGGAAATATTTCGTGCCCTTCTAAATTGTGAATGGGATGGATGGGTTTAGGTTCGCGTTTGTGGTTTCTACAGGCCCTTGAATTAGAGCCGCAATTATCCTGCAGAATAAGAGGTTGGCACTAGCATTTCGCTTATAGTTCGCCACCCTTTCACACGATCGCTTTGATTTTAACGTCGTTTAGCGTGCGGCGAAAATTTGCGCAGCTGGAGTTGTTCGTGTTTTGAAGATTTCATTTGTGTACTCATTTAGTGCATGCGCTATCTACGGCTGCAGATTAGGGTTTCCGATCAGGCGTATGATTTACCCTTATGCACGCATCCTCTCAAAGGCAGTGCAGAGCGTCGAGTTGCACGGTTGTTAGTACATTAGACCGCAAGGGTTTGGACTCCTAATTTCTCCTGTCTATTGTCCTTCCTTCTTGTGCATTCATAAACGTTTTATCTTCTTTTAATGGTGCCCTCCAGGTTTTAGCCCAATCAGCTATTGGATCCGTTGGTACAACTCTTAGGGTGCTTTCTACAAAAACCGGCTAGCTGACTGTAAGTGTGACTCGAAATAGGTAATACATGGTTGCTGTACTGCCAAAGGTAAGTAACGGTGACATTGTGTCTAGCACTGCTTCTCGAAAGCACGCAAATAATAAGCCGACACATTATTGCTCTCATTTCCAGCGATGGCCTAATGGCTGTGTTTGTCAGGGAAGCTAGAATTCGATTGGAACTCCATCTTTAGTTTCCGGTGGCCAAAAATAAAACATCAGCCAGCAAGTCAATCAAAAAAAACTTCACTATAATTTGAGGATTGTACCCTCATTGCACTCAATTTATTCGTTTTGACCTTTATATTTCATCGCCAGTAGACGTGATCCGATTGGTGCACGTGTGCATTTGTTGAAGCTCTTCCGTGATCTTATGATTTTTTAAGTGCTGACCCTGAGCTTCCCCGATGACCCTGACCGTGATGAATCTCTTACGCTTCCCGGTGCTGGGTGAAATCTAAAAAATCCACTTATGCCACAGCTTGGAACCAGGGGGTTTCAGAGTTTGAAGAAATGATATGCATTAGGGGTGGAAATATTAGATATTAAAAATAAGTTTCTCATATCCGCCTCGTTTTGGGCGGCCTGAGATTTAGGTTCCCTTTTTGGGATTGGTGTTGACGATCGCGAAAAGCTAGAACGCAACAACTCGATTTTACTTTGCACATTGAATAATAGGTTGTATGGATTTGCTGACCGTTCGAATTGGGCTCGGAGAAAGAGAATATCGCACACTGCCATTCGCACTTTCTTCGGCTGGTTCACTTTGAGTTCTATCACAGCATTTGTGTTGTACCCGCAAAGCGGAGCTGTCCGTTACAATTTTTCCCAACTCCCATTGCCACCAATTTATGATTCAACCACATACTCCTGTCTGCTTGCTGCCCGTCGAACGTGCACCCAAAGTATTCATGGGTTTTGGCCATGTTAGCCCTAACACTGCTTACCACTATATCTTACCGAAGCCCATAAATTGCGGGGCCACATGTCCGCTGTTGATCAGTAGGGTCTTCCGTGTATTTTTTCCTTTTTTCCTGTTTTCTTTCATTTTTTTCATTGTTCTTTAGTCGCAGAGATTTGCATCTCGGAAACTGTTGATATGTTAACCAGTATCCGAATAACCAACCAACCAATCCAGATGATTTTAAAACAGGGCCACTAATCGGTTTCGTAATATAACCCGCCGGACGCCTATGCCGCACTCCGGCATTGGGACACATCGTTCTATCACGATAGCCCTCATACATCGGCATTTTTACCTAAAATTTCTGGGTATATTTTCCCATATTTTCTTGCATTAACATAATTGTTGCCATCTTAGCTCAGTCCCAAGTCAGTAGCACATTCACCTCGGTGTCTCCAATTGCCTCCGTGCATTCCCAATTTTCAGTATACGAGCTTTTCCCCCATATCCTATTGCCTTAGCGTGCTAAGCGTTTCCTAACTTATGTTCTTTTGTTTTCCTTGAAAACTAATATTTTAATTCTAGATCGCTTTGGCCATGGTTCAACGCATTTATGTCTGAATGCTAGCGCAAAAGCAGACCGAAATTATCCTTTCTTTTCAAAATCCTCTGGCGGGTATTCAGCTTCTAAAGAACCGAGGTTCTCCGATTACTTGATTTTCTCTAACGGGGCGCGAATGCTAGCAATGAGTTTACCAACGGTGAAGCTAAAGAAAATCCGCTTAATTTATCAACTTCCATTCATGAATGCACACCATTATAATCCACGCCCGGTTTCACACCCGTTCTCCATACCCACTGCTTGCACAATTCTTCCAAGGAACAAATCCATTATTCTTCCATCCGTGAATTTTCTGAACTGGTTCACACCCTCACACGAACTTTGAGCCATCCCTCACCAACTTCTTCATATTAAAACTAATCCCCGGTAGGTCTTTGATGAATATGACACCAGATGCACCCTCCCCGTGCGTACCTGTCATACCAAGGAATATTCTGGGACCATCTCGTGAATGATGGTCTCTGCTTTCATTATTCGTTTTTCGTTTTGCCCAAACCTCCTGCCAAATCTCCTAAAAAATTCGATTAGAATAAAATGAGTCCCCAACATGTAATGCACAATTTTCTCGTTTATTTTACGTGCTTCAGTAATTGTAGGTTATTTGGAGAAATTTCACATTTCCGTCGATCCGCTGGAATTAGTCTTTAGTTCAAATCCCTGCTGTATCCCCTCATTAGGTATTTCAAAATCCTACATGCCTACAATGGTAGTATTTCGGTTAAATACGTTTTATTTTAGTTTATTACACCGTTGTTCCTCGTTTGATATATTATCCATCCATGGATTCCTCATTGAAGAGATACTTCTTTTGGAGACCACTTGTGAGCACCTCCTGCAACGAAGCGGAGAATTTTGGTAGTTCCGCCCTAACCTTCTTGTCCATTGCTTCAATCGCTTCCTTATCCGGCTGGAAGTTTTTAAATTTATTCAAATAGCACTTTGAACTTCACCATTTACTATGAACTTCTGAATCCACCGGTCATGCATCCAAGTATTTATCTCTTCGTAAACCGAGAAATATTCTCATATAATCCTCTTTTTATCCCCAGTGATTTCATTCACGTCACTTGGGATCTGCCCGCTAGTGCAAACAGATGTTTTCACCAACTCCTCAGAAGGGAAATCTTTGTCGGTGTTACTCTGAGCGTGAGCGCCAAAAATGTCCTAAAACATTGGTGGTAGCGGATTTCCAATGAAGTGAATGGTGCCAATGGGCAGCCCACAGGCCCGGGACAAAACTTTTAGATTCACGTAAATCATAATATTTAAGACAGGTGTGCCCTGCAAGGCGATCATTGGATCCAGCCTATGCTAATAAGTCCAGGCCTAGACACCACTTCTCCGAAAGGATGTCGCTTTTCCGAAAAATGTGCTTCTGTTAGCCATCATTGTGGTTAAGGATCAAGGATGTACGATTTATGGAATAGGCTATACGCACTGGACCTTTTCTCTGCGGTAATAAAAAGGCTGCGGGAGGTAGCTAGAACGTTCAATATATCGAAACGCTTAATATATATGAAGGCTGCGTATTTCTTTGAGCTTGTATTTGACGAAGGTATATGAAGAAACAGCGCAAAATTATGAAATTCACGATCAAGTTAAAGCATAAGAAAGAACGTTTTCTAAAGCTTCATGGTAAGCTGTTGGAATTACTCTACGAGTGAATAAGAACGTCTGCAGCTAATCTAAGCAATTAAGTCGTTAGATATAGGGTCATGAGACGTTCTCCACGGGACAAAAGTTTGACTGACCCTTTAGATCCTAAAATAGCATGCAGCAGTCTCCGTAGATGCCGGAAATCACCAGTTGGTGAACAGTTACAGCTCAAAGGCTGTTTCTCAGCCGAGAGGTGGAAGAAAGCTTACCTAATTCCTTTGCAGCTAGACTGGTCCAGGGAACTGTGAATTACAGGATCTTTATATTTACGGCAGCACCAAACTAAGCGTTGTTTGTAGCCCTCCTACATCAGGGAGGTTGAGTACAGCGCGTAACGTCACCCACTAAAGATAACAATTAATAAGACTTCATGTTCATACACACTGATCATAACACCTCGGTTTAATTTGGAGGCAAGTTTCCAGGAAGTGACCACAGGGTATTTCCCGAAGAACTCAAGGCCATGCCTACCTTCAAATCAACTTATCAACGAAATTCACCGGTCTCCTATTATGTGAGAGCTGCTACACTCCCATGACAAAAACCTGACTTAAGAAATTTTGTCCCAGCGGCTGACCCTCAAGGCTGCAGAAAATTTTACCTAAACACGGCCGACTGCACTCTGAAACTGACCATTAAAGAACGAATAACTAGGAAAAAATGTCACAGATTTTGCTCTAAAAAGACAGATATGTAAAGTGACAGGGACTACTTTCATTGACTCATGGCTCATCCAAGTTTATTGTTTCCCATTTTCTGTCTGAGGCTATCCCTCGCCTAAATGAATCTGTTCCTTGTAAGTGATCTCAGACCCTGAAACAAAAAATCGTCCCATGCTACATTCAAAACTTTGTAAACTAAGATCCCTTGATGGCGAGCCTCCGGCGCGCTTCCTGCTTTTTCCAACTGGTAGGTCTGTGACAGCCCCAGAAGAGGGCTAAGGCGTTCATTCAATGTTTTGCCGTCCCCGTGGCCTCAGCTACAGACAGCGATCCACCCAAGTATAGATCAGGAATAAACCCGCACAATCTACCGAAACTTTCGACGTTAAGACCATTGCATGATACCTATACATTTTCAAGTCAGGGGCTGGACAATGCGCTGGTGGCATCCCCTAACAGATGCTGTTAGCGGTGGCAATTATTTTTCCGCATCATCACTCAAACAAAACACATTCAATAAACCCTCACGTATTAGTGATCAATTTGGTCATTCTGCAATAATCCCCCGCCAAAAGAAGGTACATTTTCGTGATCTGCCTAATTATGTTCTATTAACCAGATTTATGCTAATGGGGGTTAATTTTTTATCGTGGACTAATTCTTAGCCTCCTACGTCCTTAACCCCAGATAGCACGGATCGCCGCATCTCCGTTTCTGTTCCATCCATTATTATGATTTACCTAACCTTCCAACTAATCAAGTGAATCGAAGCATGGCTTCGCGGTCACCTACCTCAATGCATCAAAGGTCGTTGACCGAGTTCCTCATCAGCACCATGTAACTAAAGCCAATTTCTTTGGCATCGCCGATATTCTTCCATCTTGATTTTCGTTTCATCAGGTCCAAAGGTCACAGGTGGTTTACACTGACGGTATTACCTCTAATTCCAGACCGGTTTTCAGTACAGTCATAAAGGTTTGTGTACTATTTTCGCTGCTATTTCTCACTACTTCTGAGCATTTCAACGCTGTCGTCTGGACCATGAAGTGCTGGTAAGAATCCGAATGTTTTCACTACCTCCACTTTGTTCAGTCAACAAAACGCCAGCAGGAACAAATTCCAGACTGTCCCCTCCCTCCCAGGCTCTCCTCCAGTCTCGTCAATGAACAGAGGCAACACAGACCTTGGCGCTGACAGCTCAGCCCAACCCATGTGCCAACTATTTATCCCTGCTAATAGGCTGTCAGCCAGATCTGGAGCGTAAGCCCGTTGAAACCAAGGACAATGTGAATCGCCCCCGTACCCCCTGGCTACCTCTCCTCAGGCGGACCGTTACGACTGGCCGAAGTACCGCTATTAGTACCACTGGAATGGCGTCCAACCCCCTCAAAGTCCAGAACCCTGATTTCCCGGAACACAAAATAAACCGGCATTGAAAATGGCAATATGCAGTTCAGTCTTGTGAATTTAAAGTTTTTTTACTCATTGCATGAATTTGATTTCTCCCCATTATACTTCTCACTCTAGGTCGCCCGCATGAATGCAATAAACAATACTGCGAATTTCGTTGTCTCCTCCTCCATAATTCTTCATAAAATCTAATCTTTTAAATAGTCTTGCGCAACCGTGACGGTTCTTTTTTGCCTCATTCTTGACACTATACGGGCTGTTTAATTTAATTTCATTTCTCTCCGATCCGACTCGTATGGTGGCCAATCTTTTTCATTTCACCTCCTTCACTTTAGCACATCAATACTGGCCTTCATCTAATTTTAGCTTCCCTATTCATCATATAGTCCTCTCGATTTCTGAGGAATCCCGCCATATGGCGTCATCTACCATCGTTTTCCAGCCAAATTTTCACCTCTGACAAGAGCCTTTGATGCACGAAAAAACAAACAGTACAAAAATGAGAATAATTCCGGAAAAGTTTTGTATAATCCTGGCAAACGATCGTATACCTTTCACCTAAAACTGGAAAACCCTTGCCTAGCCTAACACACTGCAGCTTCTGATCGTCCGCGAAATATTTATGGGAGCACACATTCAAATTTTGTTTTGGGTTTGTTTTTCTTGTTTTCACTGCGTCATCACTGGGCAAATTTGACCTGGCCTTGCACCTGCTTCTCGCAAAACGAGAACTATACAAATTGTTATTATCATCTTAAGGGCCCACCAAATTAAATATCGCGATGTCATTTTTGTTCGCTGATGACAAAAATAGTTTGCTCTCTTAAGCCCCAGAATCAAGTACTTCCACCGCAGAAATCCGTAGTGAGCTACCTGTACTGCACGGTTAGCGTCCTCTTTGAATGATGAGCTATTCTACCCTAAATAGAAAAATGTCCACATGTAAGTGCAGGCTGCCTCAAGGTTAAGTTTTGCTATCCGAATCTCCTGTCTTATGTAGAGCCATGCTTCCCAAAGTTAGTCTCCGCTACTCACCCTCTGAATTTCTCAGACCATGTAGATATTCATTAATCTAAGATGACTGAAACATTATTTGGTCTTTAAGCAGCGGAGGCCATCTAGCAGCATCTTCCTTTTTAAGAGATCACACGCCGAAGTCCGATGAGATTTCCCTTGAAAACATTAAGGGGCGCTTCCACAGGCGAGTGATGGTTTGGTCGACGACTTTGAATTGCATAGAACGCTGCTCAGCAATCAAGCTTGAGCTACTCTGGCTACGGCGAATGAAATTTAACCATGTTTTGCAATACCTAGTCACCCGGCGTTTCCTCGTAACCGAACCACCAACATTCCTCCAGGCAGCTCCTACCCTCGGGCCAAAGATTTCCAAAACCTGAAGGGATAATATCACATGAACTTTAAAGTTTCACTTTTTGCTAGTTTCAGGCTTTCCAACAGAATTTCTGGAACCACTCACCACATTCAGTACCAGTCTAACTTTAAGGCTGCCCTAACCTAACTTTCATCAATGACCCTCAGCTAACCAACACCCATAGTTTTGAAGAGCGCACCTTTTAGTTAGCCAGTGATTTCTAGAAACCTGCGCTGACTCATTGCTCTACCCCACAGTCTGCGTGGTTTAACCCGTATTCGGTATCGGCAATTGAAGTTACAGCGTGGCAGTTGACCCCAGGTAGAAGATCGCTGCCTAATATTTGCTAGTGCCCCGCTCCATTTTGTTTTCTTACCAGCGTCTTCAGCCGTCAAATTTCCCTCTTCTAAAGAAACAGTGTATGTATCTCGCACCTAAACGCCCATGCATCCGGCATTTACTTCCTTCTTTAATTTTTATTGCTCTATTCTCATTATGTTTGTTCCACCCCTCTTGTTTTTACACCGCCCAGTCTTTTGACCATAACAGAGGCGAAATTCATCCTTTTCCTTGCAAGTTGTTCTCCGCTTGCCTAATCCACCAAAAGGACGCTGTGCGAGTCAGTGAACGCGATCTAGCTTTGTAGTTGCTTCTTTCCTACCCCCAGGCACGTGCTCCACGACACCAGTTGCGCTCCTCCGTGTGAACGTCTACTGTCTCTTTCCGGTTCCATGGTCCTATGCAGTGAAACCCCCGCTGCAACAGCATCACGGCCTTGAATAACGTTCGTGGGGCATTCCGAACACCCCCAGCAAACGAGAAAAATTTCGCAGTACGCGGAAAATCACGGTCTGGCGCATGACCTATGAAAAGTTCCTGTATGTGCTCAACCAGTCCTTTGATAGGAAAATGTAAATACAAAAAATGCAACCGGACCGTGACGGAAATGGGCCATCTTAAATAGTGGGTGTCTTCCAGGAGCCTAGATCCGGTCCTTCGAAAGGAGAAAACCCCACACTCACTGCCCGTGTTCGCCTGGGATGCTGCCGGTTCTTACGCTGTAAACTGAGTGCATGGTTCTCCACATATGTCCATGCGCCTGCACATTTAAGCCTTCAACTCCCTGTCTCCCACATGCATAGCGATCACTTACGCTAACGTCCCCACAACGGCTTCCATATAATTGCGTTCAAACTCCTTAACACTCCCTTTGCAAGACTTTCCTTTCACATTATCTTATATCAAGAACTGAAAATGTCAGTATTATGCCGATCTAGTTTGTTCTTAACCAGATGACGTAACATTTTCCAATTTTCCCTAATCCATTCTGTTATCCATAGTCTCCAATAGTGAATGCCCCTACCGAACATTCTCCGCGCTGTTTTCAGCCACTGACGACAGGCAAATCTCTCTGCTTCGCTTCCTCTTGATACTCTCCAGCCGAAGGATTCATTTTAATCTCCTTTCTTAGTTATGTTCATCTCCATAATCCCTGGAATCGCTCTCACTCTACTGAAATTCGCATTCTCCAGAGCATAAATTGGGATTCTACATCTTGGACCGATCGCATTCACCAGGGCGTCAAAAACCTAATATCAAACCCATTCCACTTATTCCTAATTCGCACCTGTGTTCAATACCGCTCCATCTAAAAGTGCGAAAAGACCAAATATGCTACTGTAATATGAGCACTCCCCAATATTGACCATCCCTGACCTCTGAGTAAAAAGGATGTTTTGAACCATTTTGAGAGTTAATATGCCCGTGGCACACGATTATGGCCAACGCTGTGCAAAACACCGGCGTGTATATACCATGGATTCGTCTTCACCGGTTACCCATTCACTCCCATAGTATTCCGCAATGTTGTTCATTTTCTTATCTTTTCTTTGTTACGCAACATAGTCCACAGCTGGAACGCGCTCGGCACTGCCTATTCCTCCATCATTTTAGGTTATCTAAGCGCATCGAACATTCGAGCGGTAAGCCGGCGCGCAGTTTAAAGTTTTGCCAATTTTTTCACGGGCTTTTACCCAATTTGCGAACTTATACTTTGGTAGAAACATCCGTGTTCTGCTACAACTTCTGCCAAATTTTTCTCCATATTGATCTTGCACCGTTTTTTATTTTTTCATAGCTCGCTCTTCCCATCTAGGGTTGTTTTTCGACACCACGCCGAAGGCAAACCATGTGAGAGTTACTACCCGAATAACAAACAGATCATATTCCCTGAAAAATTCACAAACGGCCAACTGCTCGGTCAAGCTTGTTGATGTATTTAGGGAAATAAATAAGAGATCCCAAGACAGAGAAACGGCCAACCAGCGTTATTACCAAAGCGACATTAGCGAAGACAGCCATCATCAGATTGGCTCCATTCTCTGATCATATGTAGTCATTCTCGAATGCCTGCTATCACAATCTTGCCGGGACTAGTCTAGTCACGGATTCAGTGTCGTCAAAATCTCGTAGGATTATCCAAAACTCCAAGAATGACGTAATATTTAATATTCCAGACCGCGATCCTCTGGAGAAAGTTAAACAAACCAAAATAAATGCGTGTACTCTGGGTCATTATCCCAGTCACCATGCCATTTTTGCCAGTTTCGTTAATTCCTCTCATTTTGTACCCGAAATGTTTACGTGTTCGTTCAATGTGATTTCAAATACCCCTGTAATATTTGATCATGCAACCAAGCATGCCACTCGAATTATTGGACAAATGTACAAATATTTTTGTTAAAATACGAACATGTCCAGCAAATATCCTGCCCGTTTGTAATACAGCCCCAGAATGAAAACGTCGACCGCGAATTTACAAGGAACTAAGATATAATTTTCTGTCAGTGCCATAAAAACTATTAAAATAGCGAAGGGCAAAAGGCCACACCAGCTAGAGTTATTCGTTACGAAGAAGGAAAACCACCGCCGCCCAGCGTATAGATCATTAAGTCTCCTTATCATCCTCCTAAAACACCGAACCCATATTCAGTGGTACCACCTCCCAAAATCCCTCTGAAACGTTAAGTTGACTTGAACGAATTACTTATTTCACTCCCTTGAGCCAGCATGTTGAAAGTAACACAGTGAGCCGTCCACGTCAAGACGCGAAATTCCACCGCTCTCATCAACAATCTCATTAAAAATCCCAGAAGAAGTCTGAAAACGAACATGCCAGTGTCATTAATTCAACCGCATTGCGTCCGCTATTCGCGAACTCAAAAACTAATCTCGGTGCTTCTCTCGCCAAACTTCCAATCCCGTTGGCACATCCCAATGTTTACGTCAAAAAGGTTCCACCGTTGGAAACCGCGTCTGAGGGGCCTCAACGTGCATCACGCATTAGAGGAAGGCTGGCCCAGTACGCAGTGCCAGTTTACTAAACAGACCGACCAACCATAGAAACCCAGATCTACTAAGAAATCAAAGACGTACCAGGGCCACCAAGTCAACTAATCTCCATTTTCGTACCCTCCAGCAATTGCCCAATTGCCCGCACATGGACAACCATTTGGCCCAGCTCGTATCAGTCAACAACCTTTTGCAAATACTGTCAAGGAACGGTCCGTCACGCTATATATAGCCCTACCGCCACCGCAATCGTTGCCAACAACACGACAGAATAAAAGTTATCCTCAACCTGTCAACCGTATGAACTGCGGTACAAAATCACCGACATCAATCGCTCACTGGTATCCTGCTTGCACCCACGCAAGTTTCCCTATCCAAAACACTAAGCCTTTTTATCCTCCTCGACCTAACCTCTCCTGCCATGCGTTCCCCGTATGTCCCACCCTTCTCTCACTATGTGACCCAAAGTGGC
Source organism: Fasciolopsis buskii (assembly GCA_008360955.1). Lineage (NCBI taxonomy): Eukaryota > Metazoa > Platyhelminthes > Trematoda > Plagiorchiida > Fasciolidae > Fasciolopsis > Fasciolopsis buskii. The sequence goes on from LUCM01007985.1 coordinate 39,809, forward strand.
TTGGCCAACATGGACATCGCGGCAACTTCCGCATGGGCTGGATGTATTGAGAACCAATTACATTGCTCGGCCCACAAATTAGCCACCTACCAGATGTCCTGTTCAACTGACCCGACGGACCCTCTACCGTCTACTACTAATCGAACTGCCCTGAGCCAACCATCCCCCGCTCAAATTATTCAGCAACCTGAGAAACAAAGGAGGCCACGAATGGTAAGCAGAAAAAATACAAAAATGGTTGAAAGCGAAAATGATGATTCCATCCAAGACCTTTAATCAACGAGAAACCAAGCTTCACCCTGAATAAAAACATTCAGTAGCAGATTTTCCTCAGGAATATTTTTGATATTTTCAATAAATGTTAGCTTGTTGCCAAAGAAAGGTCTGCATACCTGCATCTTCAAACTCGTTTAATTTCTGTTTCATAGTCTTCACTGAGACGTGGCTCAGTAATCGTAATTCAGACAATGCCATAACAATAATTCGTTCAGGAAAGGCCGCTATACCTAGCCTGGAGTTAGCTGCCTTGTCTTCATCAGAGAATTTATAGCAACTACCAAATATCATGATACAACGCTGAACAAAATCCGAGACGCCTTTTGGGTCCGAGCTGATATGGGCGACGGAAGCCCACCTGTTGGATGTGTCCACTTCCTCTGGTTCTTGTGAAAATGACTTTTTGATGATAATGGAACCAATGAACACTGCTTCCGACTTACCAGGTCCCAGGCTGATCGCTAGAGATCTCAATACGCCTGGCATAGGGTGGTCCGCGCTTTCTACTCCTAATTACTTGCTCCTTTTCATTAGAAGCACATAGCATGTTGGCTGGATCCAAATAGTCACAGACTCACTAAGGAACCTTAGTGCTCTTGACTCGATAGTTAGGTTATGCTTAACACACCTGCAAACGTCCACCTAGCCTTGTTTATCTGGATGTGTTCGTCGGCCCGTTAGCAGTTCGTTTAAATTGCTGCTCGTGAATAGATGCATCCAACGAATCCCAAAACCATATTTCAAAGATGACTGGAATCGTTTACCTATTATAGATCGTGACCCCAGTTGGGACTATCTTTCTAACACCATAGGTGTAACGGGCCACTGACCAATTATATCCCAAACTGCATTAGTGCAGTGATGTGATTATTCCGTCCCAAAATCTCAAAAAGAACCTCATAAACTGTAATGTCGCAAACCTCCAGTTAGACTTTCTCCAAACCAAATAATTTTTATTGTTTCCACAAATTAGTAGTCTAACTAGAATAAAAGAAGCGGCACCGGACCAGGGATAAAAGCAATAACCACTAGCTCTGGACCACCACAACCCAAACGCAATATTGGCAAAGCCGCCTAAACGCAGAGCTGCGTCTCTCGCGTCTTTAGCCACTCAATCCCGACATATCCTTTCCAGCGAAATTTATATAAACAACCCCAAGAAGATTGGATAAACATTCGATGATTTCTTTGCATCTGCTCTGGTGAATGACAAAGATCGCGCTACTCGATTAAATGCATAATCGTTCTCCGTTATTGCATATCTTCCAGCGGAAGTGGCCCAGTTGCTGTTGAAAACCAAGATCGGCATCATTCTGGAAATGATTCAACACCGCCAGCTGTTTTCTTGTTTGGTGAGGCGCCATCTCAATTTTGTAAGCAAGCGCTTTTAACTGGTCTATTCAATGACCCATATTCCAGTCAGAGTGGGATGTCTCTGTGATTATCCCCGTTCATGGAATGTCATCAGTTGTGATCGTGTGAAGTACCGCCCAATCAAACATACCCCTATATTTTACAGAATTAAGGAATGTCTGACTAAGTATAGTCTTGCCGCTTATCTTCCGGAATGTGAACCAATTAACACTGGAAAACCTGGCTTTCTCAGTAAGGAATTCTGCGCTACTCGCATGACTGACTACCCGAATGCTATCATTATGGACCTGAGCAATGAAACATCCGTTATGGTAATGCTTTTAGACACGACGAAGGCTTTCGATAGTGTCCCACAAGGTGCCAAATAAAATTGCGCTATGCGGTATTGTTGAACCAATCCTGCAGTTATTTCCATTACATCTGTCATATAGAAGCCAGGTAGTTCGAGTAAATGCATTCATAGCTGACCCTAGTTTAGTGGCCAGCGGTGTAATTCGAGGCAGCGTTCCGGCCCCCGTTCTTCCTGTGGTACACTAACAATATTTTCGATGCCATTTGAAACGGTGTCCTATTTCTCTTTGCCGACGTTATAAAAACTGCCGGCACCTTTCGCGCTGAAGCCTTGGAGTTCGTTCAGTAACACGTCGCATGAATTAGCGTGGCTCAGTTCCCGAGAAAACGACTGCATGATGGAATTCCTCGCTGAGGAAGCAGCATAGTTGGTAAACATGTATTATGCCCCCGGAAAAATGAAACTTGGTAATTAAATCTTCCCCGTTATCTGTTAAGTTCGAAGCCTGAGCTTAAATTATTCTTGCATCTTAAACTTCTCAGAACACGCTCTCACACAGGTTGCTAAAAGAAACTAACCAGTGGGCATGCTTTACAGAATTCTGAAGTAGATTGAAAACAAATTACACTTTTTAGAACCTACTTCGGACCCGTTCTGAATTACTGCTTTTAGTCTGGTCGAACCAGAAGCAATGCGACTGAGCGGCAATTAAAACAGTCCAGAGTGATTTTACCAAAGAGATGATTGACTGCTCAGCAACCCTAATTGGCACGGAACGCTGTGAGTCGACGAGATTAGATCCATAGTGGCTTCGAAGCACAACAGCAAAACAAGCGATGTTTAACAATATCATTGCGGTGGACGGCTGCTTCTCCGCACCTGGTTGCAATAAACCTATTTCCACAACCTCTCCCGAATTGGGAGTCAACTATTACTGATTCCGTACCGTAAACACCCTTAAAAGCCAACTTCTTTAATAATAAGTGCTCGTCATTGTGGGAAGAACCTCTCCAACTGTTGCTCATTTTATCACCACCATTCATTGCAGTTAGAGAAAGAACTTAGAGTATTTGCTGCATAGTTTCTCATTTACTTCCCCAATGCGCACCCGAGGACCGAGTGCATGAAATTGGATTGGGCTTCCAAAATCACATCGACGCCACCGTTTTCTCCCTCGTAAAAAGTCTTAAACACCGACTACTTATGTCATCACATGAAAAGCCGAATCTAGGCGGACACCACCAAAGTCTCCGCTTTCAGTTTAGATACTCTAAAACTGCTCTCCTTCCCACAACGATACTAGTAAGTGCTATTTAATAAGTATTCCTATTGCATTTGTCCCGTCATTTTAATAAAAACCATATAGCAAACTACCCTCGTCTTACCCACTCCCTATTTCAAACCGGCCCCCTGAAACTAGCGCATACTGCCAGCACGCATGCAGTTCTATGTCGGATGGACCTCACCGTTCAAGTTTTCACAAATGATTCCTCTCAGTCATTGAGTTAGATTCCGAGCCCTGTACCTTATTGATCTAGCTACGAGTGTAGCGGTGCTCACGCACACATCTCACCTGTACTCCTCAACCAATTCCACCACCGTCGCCAAAACAGTGTATCATGTCTGCTTGACCATCGTCTTCAGATATCTACTTCTGCTAACACCTTTATTTAATAATATTTGTCATTGCCTCTCCCTGAGCAAATGAATTGTGCCCGTTGGAATCAGCTTTATTTCTGGCGAACCCAAACGAGTCACTCCAGAAAAAACGAGGTCGACAGCTTGAATTTTTCCTTCTCATCGCAAAATGAAATCTGCCGGTTTATTTCAGACAATTTGGAGCTCCTAGCGTCTCCATGAACATGGGATTCTACGCTTTTATTCTTCCCATCTTGAGAGTTTCCATTTACCACACCTACTGGTCCCCACCAAATCTTATGTTTCAGCTTCATGATCTCCTAGATTTCATTATACTCTGTGTATTTGTTCAGCCTCTAGTGCATTCAGCTAGTTTAAAAATTTTCGTTACTGGTTTCCCTAAACACGATCTCATTTGTACCTTTATCTACGGGTGCAGACGATCTACACGCTAGATCACCTTATTCACCTATGGATACACACCCCGATTGCGGACAGCTTCGGCCACCGCTCAAATTGTAGCTACATCATGCGTTTCAATACTTCCCTTTTATAAGACGCTTGTACGATCAATCGCTTCTTGATCCGCAGCTCGCAGGTAGGCTAGACCGCCGCTGGTTTTCTTCTTTCCACACCATTTAATTCAGCTTTGACGTAAACAATTAGGACGTACTCTGTCTACCTCGGTTTCGGCCACTCTGGAATTGCATATTCTTGGAAACTTGATGTCTGGCGTGTCCTACCCACATAAGTTAAACATTCCCTCCTCGAGCTGCCAAGCATGCAATAGTAAGGTTTGACTCCAGATTCACCACATTGAGTGGGCAGCTCGGCTGCAGAGGAGTGCAGGTGTAACAATGTTGGCGGATTACACCCCCTATGTTCACTCCTCAGCGGTTTTGTTCAGGTTTGGTGGCCAGCACATGGTCAGCCACTCCCAATAGCTGTGGTAAACACTCCTCTAATCCCAATTCCAAATTGCACCCTTTTTCTTGACTGATATTGCTCACCCCAATGTTTCTGTTGTCCGAACTTTACAAAATGAACTCACAGAATAACGTTTTTATTGGCATTCGATGTGAGCTGACCTTCCGCATGCATCGCACCACTCCTCATCAAACTGGCTGAAGACCATCACTTCCTATGAACCTTCATTTTCGTCTGCCAAGTTTGGCAAAAGACTACTGCTTTTACAAAGTGAACTTTCTAGGACTCCACCGGATATCACCCCAACTGAGTTGGGGCCCCGTTATACTTGCGACTCCATCACTACCATTGCACGCAGCTAATATTCATGAAATCGTAGTTACATTTTAGTAGTAGGAGGTTGAATGTTTACATGAAATAATTCACCATGTGATATCATCGCTCAACTCACCATAAAGAAACCATGGAAGCACTGTACAGCTGTTTCATCGAGTTGAACAAACCGTTCAGAGCCTGCCCGGTAGCGTAATGGCTAAGGCGTTCGACTCAAAATCGGTCGTCCCGGGTTCGCGCCCCAGTTCGAGCGCGGTGGATATGCACTGCTGATGATTCCTAACAAGGATGAAACAGCTGTACAGTGCTTCCATGGTTTCTTTATGGTGAGTTGAGTGATGATATCACATGGTGAATTATTTCATGTAAATCGTAGTTACCCAAAACAAACCGCTAAAATCAGACACAAAGTAATCAATTTCTAATCCGTACCGCCGTCTCCACCTGCCAGATCACCTGTGCGTCCAATATTCTGACTCATTTGCCGGCGGTGTCCTTCCATTAGTTTGTTCTCCAGACTATGCATCGCGCTAGAAACTGCATCTAAATTTCTCGCCCTTATCATTTAGTGTTTTCGCTCGCATTGCTTTACCCATTTTGAAATGACAAACTCCTGTTTATCCCCATAACTCAGAAATCTTACGACGACAGGGATCTACTGGTTTTGTTCTGGACCCAGCTCAGTCTTCTGCATGCATGTGACGGTCTACGAGAAGCGCAACAAAGACACTAAACGGTACTAATAAAACACACGCGTCGGATTCAAATCCCCGTATTGCAATTCGTTACCATTTGTATTCTTATCGAAGAAGTATGAACAGGCATATACATTATTAGCTATTGTATTGTCTTTCCGTCCTCTTCACGTGAGCGCTTTTTTTGCCTCTGTGGTCATTGTCGTCGTAAGTCATAGTCATGTACACTGCACATTTCGGGATAATCCGAGGAAAAGGAAAACTATCATTACTATAATCAAGTTCGAACGAGAACATTTAATTTTCAGGCCGTGCTGAAACAGCATCCGCGTGATTAACGGATTGGTCGCCTAATGTGATCCCCAACGGAAACGTCCCAGTAGTAGAGAAATCTTCTTAACCACACGGCCTGACCTGACTACGGCTAGCATCCTCATCATATAGCCAGTGAATATTTACGAGAAAACCCACAAAAATTCTGCCGCTGAGCTATCGATTCCAGTTTTAGGGCAATTATTCTACATGTTAACATCAACAATTTGATCTCCCGATGAAAGAAGACACAAGTTTCATCCCGATTTTAGAGTGATAGTTTTAATTTATCTAACTTACTTCACACTAATTTGCCTTTCTTATCCATGTTTGGTGACTTTTCCCCTCTCCGCGCCTTCAAGCAATCAATCACGGCGATGCCCGTCATTATTTTGCTCCTTCCCATGCTTTTAAACGACGTTCGCCCATTTTCATGACTGCAGAATCCACCGTACAGTGCACACCTTTTAGCTTTGATCCTCCTTTTGATAGTACACATATTTTTCCTTCCCCATTCTTTCCTCCAGTTCTTCTCGCTGGGTTTCCCACTCTTCATCCGTCAGTCATGATTGATTGACATTTTGGCGCAGCTTGACTTCCGTGAACAATGTGTAAACTTGTTAAATTTAAAGCAATCCTCCCACATATTAGGATTTGCCTCTGTCACACGCATTATTGGTCTATCTAAGCATTGAACACTTTGCTAACCATGATTTGCGTTAACTTACTGGGCACCATGTCTAATCTTAAGCAATGCGTATTTTCGTCTCCATCTTTCAGCTAAGTTCTTCGATGGGCTGTGTTGCACCGCAACACTTGATCATGCAACTGAATATATCTCTCGGAGTCTTCGAGAAGCATACTTCCCTGTTAATCTCAAGGAACTGAGTTCAATAGAGACACATCTGGTATAAGCCGTGTCACCAACTGCTCCAGCATCGCCCTGTTTACTGGTTAGCAATTTGTCACGGCTCCACTAAGTGCTTATGAGTGCCAGTTTAAAGTCGCACTTCACCACAGATATCCCGAGGTAAATAGGCTCACCTAGACTGGCGACAAACCAGCGAAAGAACAGCCAAGATCTTATTCATTGTGATAAGGCGATTACCGTGCGGCTCGCCACGGCTAAGAAGTGCGAGTTTATCACGAAGCTCCGGCCCAAGTCGCTACGAGTTATACTCCACAGTCGAACCGGCTGGCCGCAGGGTCTTGGGTAGTGCATTCTTAACAGGTGCACAATGGAAGCTAGACCTAATAGTTTAGCTCAATAAGTCCCTTGACCAGCCTTGTGGCAAAGCCCTGAATTCCTTCAGCCTCGCCCACATCCGTCAAGATTCAGACAGACATCACAGGACTGTTTTGCCGCAATGAAGGGCGGAGGTGGGTCGCATATAGGTTGCTGAATTCGGTGGAATATTGTGAGCAAAAGACGATCATATAGCCTCAGACATACAACGTGAAAGAAGCACGCGTCCTGTCTGTCTGCGCCTAAGCGTGGGCATGATGCTTCCACATAGGCTCTGCTCTTTAGAAAACCAAAACTTTATGTTTCACGCGATGTTGAGGGCCGAAGAAACTCTTCGAAACCACACCGATTTGGACTCTCGTTTGATCATTGCGGTCACTTCTGCCCTGTGCAAACTAAGCTGAACGGACCGGAAGCCTAGGAACACAGATCGGACTTGCCGTCGCTACGACTGGATGGATCCTGCCAAAGCGGTGGGATGTTGGTATAGTCACCACGTTCAACGCGAATAAATTGCAGTACAACACGATTTGTAGTTGTGTAATTTTTCCAGCTGACGGCTCTCGGGATCGAGTTGGTGTGACTAATAGGCGCAGAATGTAACCTGTCTTCGTCAGGAGGCACGTGCCTCCTGTGCAAACTGTACAGTTTGCAAGGAACAAGTGACCACGCTTTCTAGTGGAACACCACGATGGATTTATTTCTGGCGTTGTTTCTTGGTTTCTAACATTGAGGGCGTTTGGATTTAATTTCCTGGAAAGTATTATCAGTAACAGGCTCATATAAGTAATCAAAGGACGCCCAGTATAGCACACTCGTAGTTAACCACAAGCCCCCCCAGCAGAAGGATGCGAAGCAGCAGCACAGGCACCCCAAGTGGAATAGCCCCTCATGTTGATGCAAACTTTGGTCATCACGGGCCTGGAGGTCACTCGATAACGTGTTTACTGTTACATATTACACGCATACTGAATCAGGGAGACGCGTCGCTTCGACGCCGATTCATGTTTCCAGGTGCATAGATTCTTCCAACTTAAGTCTAAAGCACTTTCCAAGGTTTAGTTTGGCATGCAAGGATCTTTGCAAACTCCCGACCTCCTGGTCGACCAGTACCACAATACTGGCAAGTATTTGTCTGGTGTATATGTGGATGCCAAGTTTGAGGCGGCCTAGTTAATTCATATAATCACCTTGTAAAGAAGACCCGATTGAACAGGATTCGATCGGAGTTAACAGTGCATGTACCGTGTCTCCTCTCAGCTGTCGGGCTCTGCTGGTTGTCATTAAGGAATCGGAACAAACTTGATTGGGCAGTTCTAATTAGCTTGTTGGCAAGGTGGTAACATGCTGGCTTTCCAGCTAAAAATCCCAACTTTAAACCCTGGGTGTGATGGAGTCTGTGACAACGGAATTCAAGTCTGCTGCCCCCCGAATGTAAGGTTTGCATAATAGTTTAAAGTTGATGGGTGAAAGGTGGAGTCCGAAGGGCAGTCAGTCGGACAAAATCAGATTTTTTTCTACCCTATCCTCATCCGTAGTAGTTAGCGTTTCGTCAACCTCTTTCAAGGTCCCTACATTTTCGCACGTTGTTTTCTTAAACTGTATATAACAAAGACCTCTGGGAGCTCATCTTCGCATTTTGAGCAAATTTCTTTCCATATTAAGACAGCACATCGCTGCATCACCTGAATCTTGTATTTAGCCCTGGCCAATATCACTCAGGCATCGTTGATCTCATGATAACGATAGTGATCCTTTAACCTATTTCGAGCTTTTTTTTCGCTCATTTTACCAAGGCGAGTGGCACTTATTTTTTGCCGCGATAACGGGGTGAAATCCTCGGTTAGTCGCATTAGTTCGCTGCGCGTCACAGCCTACTTCTCAACCGATAGACGTGAACCATCTGGGATCCATCATAGGCCTGCAGCTATCTCTTTGAAATCTCCCTCGTTGATTGGTTATGACACTGCGCATTCAATATCGCTCTTGCATAAAAAATCTTACCCTTTCTATATTATTATCATTACCTTGATGTTGATTTGTCAGTTTCTCGTCTTATTCTTTTCTTGCTTTGAGGTAGCAGAAGAAACCAAAGCACGTTGATGCAACGTTAATAGTTGTAAAGACTGAGACTAAACCGAGTAATGCGTAAATTCCATCAAGTTTGGTAATTGGCTTGCCCCACCTTGGGACCAGTCATTCGATGTACATTGCGGCCGCTCTTACCTAGTTGTTTCTGCAATACTATAGAGCAGACGTCATTCAGGTGTCTAGTTATTACTTCAGTTTTTGTTGTCCATTTTTGACTGTTGTTATCTGTTCTAGATACTGCGTGAAATCTCGAGTATGGAGCCATGTCAGGATCTCTTCGGTGGTAACCCTACAAGCGTCATCTTTATCATCATTCTTCGGCTTTAAATAGCAGTGCAAACCCCAATGACCACTTCCTTCCTCATCTAGTTGCACGTTGCTAGAGAAAGAATGAATCTGCACGGCGACCCACCTTAACTAAGTTGAACATTTTCTCCTTCCTCCTGGTCACGTCATCTGTGGACCTTCGCGTGGCTTCTTCAATTCCGTGGTGGTAACGAAATATAGGGCACGATACGGTAGGTGATACGGTAGGCAGTCCAGCTAACGAAGTCTATTAAGTTTGATACGTTGTTAGGGAACGTTCTCTGATGTGGCGTCCAATGCTCGATTATCAACCTTCAAATTTTCGTTCCATCCAATCTCAGCGATGCAATACAAACATTGATAGTCGAAAACACCTAACCGACGAATGCATTCAATACACAAACTCCATGTTTAGCAAACGGAAAATAACTGAGAGCATTGAAGGCGCAGTACACACAATCTTATAACTTCAGTCAAATGCTAGGTTGGCGCTACGTGTGCTTCATTCCAGCATACGCCACTGAAGCCTCGAATATACGCATGACCATCTCCGTGTAGTATATTTTGCACAAATCCATGTGCAGATCATGTGCCATCGGAATCATGGAGAAGGACAAGAGAGAAGAGAAAAACGAACAAGGTGTATAGTTCGGCACAGAGTAGTAGATAGGCTTAGTTACTAGGTATGACGTAAGACTACCAGCTGGTTCCAAAATTGCAAAAGTGCTTCGTTTCGGTACGATCAGCATTTTGACAGCGAGGATAGATCAGTTCTGGGAAACAAGACCGTCCAAAAAGCCCGTCGGCACTCAGGTGGATGACGCAATGATTAAAGATTTGCGTGACCACAAGCCAGGAGGCAAGGTGGGAAAGAAATCGCTAACCCAACTGTTGAACAGAAAGCGATCTAGTTTTTGTGACATCTTCACAGGCGAACAGGGGCGGCGTTCAAAATGAAGATCAGAGAAGCAATCCGCCCAAGAGACGGGGGGGGGGGGCAATCCGTCAATGACCTCTAGCCCGTAGGTACCTGTATAAACCATTTAAGTATGACAAATGAACTAAATAGTTCTGTTGAACGGCGAAGGGCTATATTAATACTTTTCGCTTGACAAGGCAGGGCGAGGTTGAGCAAGAATCGTGATAGCTGACTGAAAGCCCTGGAGTTAGTGACCGTGATGCATTTATATCTCAACATAATGCTGGTAGATGGCTCTGCGGTCGTCCGGGTCACTCCCATGCCTGATCTATAGAGGCCTTATATGGTTCGTCATTTAAAGTACCAAAATCGTGATTACCGGTCTTCTTTCTAACTAGCCATGACGATTGGCGATTACATGCACATTCGTCCTCGCGCTCTCACTATGCAGGCAAAAATTCAACAAGTTCTCATTACTCTCACCAACATTCGCGGGCGGAATTGTAACATTGATATTGTTCACCAGTTTCTTCAATCCTCTTTTCTTTTACTCTCTTTTAAATCAAAACTCAAGTCTCCCCTTCAACAGATAAGAAACTGTGAATTTACCAATCACACCTGCCACCTCTGTATTGTTCCCGAAGCAGTTGTTTGTGCTTCTGCCACAATCAATTCTTGCCTTTTCCAAACGCGAATGCCGAT